>SJYV01040997.1:436218-551999 GCA_006410875.1 Neotragus pygmaeus | reverse complement strand
CACTGGAAAAACCATAGCCTTGACTAGACGGACCTTTGTTGACAAGGTAATGTCTCTGCTTTTTAATATGCTGTCTAAGTTGGTCATAACTTTCATACCAAGGAGTAAGCATCTTTTAATTTCATGGCTGCAATCACCATCTGCAGTGAGTTTGGAGCCCAGAAAAATAAAGTCAGCCACTGTTTCCACTGTTTCCCCACCTATCTGCCATGAAGTGATGGGACAGGATGCCATGATCTTAGTTTTCTGAATATTGAGCTTTAAGCCAACTTTTTCACTCTCATCCATCACTTTCATCAAGAGGCTTTTTAGTTCCTCGTCACTTTCTGCCATAAAGGCGGTGTCATCTGCATATCTGAGGTTATTGATATTTCTCCCAGCAATCTTGATTCCAGCTTGTGCTTCTTCCAGCCCAGCATTTCTCATGATGTACTCTGCATAGAAGTTACATAAGCAGGGGGACAATATATAGCCTTGACATACTCGTTTTCCTATTTGGAACCAGTCTGTTGTTCCATGTCCAGTTCTACCTGTTGCTTCCTGAACTGCATACAGGTTTCTCAAGAGGCAGGTCAGGTGGTCTGGTATTCCCATCTCAGAATTTTCCACTGTTTATGGTGATCCACACAGTCAAAGGCTTTGGCATAGTCAATAAAGCAGAAATAGATGTGTTTCTGGAACTCTCTTGCTTTTTCCATGATCAAGCGAATGTTGGCAAGTTGATCTCTGGTTCCTCTGCCTTTTCTAAAACCAGTGTGAACATCAGGGAGCTCACAGTTCACGTATTGCTGAAGCCTGGCTTGGAGAATTTTGAGCATTACTTTACTAGCATGTGAGATGAGTGCAATTGTACGGTAGTTTCAGCATTCTTTGGCATTGTCTTTCTTTGGGATTGTAAGCTTTAGTTGACATTAAATGACTTCAGAGTCACAGATGCAGCTACTAGTGTTAGCAACTCTTTCCACATCTTTAACAACAACTGAAAGAAACGGCCCCCAAATAAAATCATGCTTCCCAAAATATTTATTTTTCTTTCTGGCCAGCTATCATTTAGGTATAATTTATGGTAAACTCATATATAACACAAATATGCTAGCTTACACATATGACCAAGACAGGGGGAGAAAAGGGAGTTAACGTGGTAATCTTCTTTGGAGAGGAATTAAAACCAAGCCAGGGAATACCATTAAATCTCTAATATCTATGAATGAGATTATCACTTTCCTTGAGAAGTCATTCCTTTAAACATGAGTGATATATATCTTTGCTAGTAACTCAGCATATTTCACGGAGGAGGCACTGGCACCCCACTCCAGTACTCTTGCCTGGAAAATTCCATTGACGGAGGAGCCTGGAAGGCTGCTGTCCATGGGTTTGCTAAGAGTCAGACACAACTGAGCAACTTCACTTTCACTTTTCACTTTCATGCATTGGAGAAGGAAATGGCAACCCACTCCAGTGTTCTTGCCTGGAGAATCCCAGGGATGGGGAAGCCTGGTCGAGTCTATGGGGTCGCACAGAGTCGGACATGACTGAAATGACTTATTAGCAGCAGCAGTATGTTTCAATGAAGACATTACCCTCCTCCAATACTATAAAAGAACTGATATTAAGAAACATTTCCTATCACTAATTACACAGAATCCATATTAAGGTTCAATTAGTTAAAAAAAAAAAGCTTATTACTATAAAAGTATTTCATACCCATTTCACATAACAGGGACAGAATTTTACATTCTCAACATCGTTAATTGGGATGCTGTTGATATTAGTCATGTATTAAAGAGATCCCTCTATTTTTCTAATAGCTCTGTAGATAACATAAAGTTGAGTTCCCTGAATATGACCCAGAGAACTTTATGAACAGATAGATGAACCGAATCCCTTCCACCACAAACTGAATTCTAGAGCAGTGGGTAAATCTTTATGTTTTCTGCCTTCTTTATTTTGATATTTTTATTTTGTTAAACATCAAGTTCTAATACAACCAGCAAACTTGGAAAAACATATACTTTTAAAAAAATCAATTTTTAGAAATTTAAATAATTATAAAATAAGTGAAATCTTTGCTTCAGTTTTTATATCTATTTTCCAATTCCTTTAATCAAAGAAAATTCATTAATAAGAATATTTTTATAATTCATAAAGTGGCAATAAACCAATCAAGCTGGTATCTAAAAACTCAGTAATATATTAAAAACTAAAAGATAGTCTCAATCAAATGAAGTGTGAATGCTTTATTATGAAGAATTCTTTAAAAATGAGGTTTCCAATGCACTTTCTTGTTAATTGTCAGGCAGACAACCCTTCTTACTTACCATAATTAAATTTTTTTAACTAGAGTACATTAGGATGTTTTGCTTAATATTCAGGAAATTATCATGATCATAAGTGAATCTTTACTGATGACTGAGGGTTTAGTGATAATTCAGAAGGATAATTATGAATATAATTATCATTCTACTTTCTGAAGAGTTGTTTGAGGCTGGATTCACTTCCTGGAAGCTAGATTAGGTGTTTTTCTGACACTTTTATTTTCCTAGCATTTTATGCATGAATTGGAATTAACATTTCATAAAGTGCACTGAAATGAGTCTGTATGTACCTAAGAATCCTAAGGCAATTTTCACGGTTTAAGTATACAGTTGGTGCTCAATAAATATGTGTTGAACAATTTATACTCCACATCAGATAAAACTGAAAAGACTTCATCTTCCTCAGAGGTCAAAAGAATAGTTAAGCTTAATCTAAGCGTATACAGTAGAATGTTGATATGCTTCTAAAAATGGAGCAAATAATAAAAATTATTTCTTTCATAATAATTAATATATTGCATTGCTTACATTTATAATACTGACAAATATGGCTCTCTAGGAGGACAAGGAATGCTAGGCAAAATATAGATTTAATTACAGTCTCAGTGAGTATAAGTTTAAAATAATTACAATATAGCACAGCACTAAAGGTCCCTTTAGGACTGAATGAGACCCTGAAAACATAGAGATTTCATCTTTCCATTCAGGAAATAGGGAAGAGAAGTAAGGCAAAAACACAACTTAAAATACACAAAGGATACCCACTAAATTTTACTTTTTAACTCAGTGGATTTATAACAGTCTTTTTCAAAGTAAATCTTAGAAGTTAAATTTTTATTTTAAAAAAGCATATGCTTCCGTATGGTATGGAAAGTTACAAACTGGTTAATGATAAAAAATAAAATTCAAATCCCAACCAGAAAATTATAATGAACATTAGCTATTGATAAATGCCTACCACTTATTAAGCCTTTATTGTATGCCAGGTACTGTGCGAATCCCTTTATCTACATTGATTAATTTAATTCTTAAAAGTGCTTTGTGAAGCAGGTACCATTTTAGCTTCCATCAGATAAGGAAGCATTAAGAAATGAATTAAACTTCACATTTAAATCAAAAGCAAAAAAAAAATTATAAATCAAAAGCAAAAAGTATATACACTTCAAATCAAATTTAACTCTATTAATGTTCATAGAATTTGCTGAGTGCTGCCTTTGACACTTTGCTTTAGTTAGATTAATATAAATTTTCTAAAGTCTAGATATGGAATGTTTAACTTACATTTGAATTTGATGAAACTTCTAAAATAAATTGGAAAGAGTGAATGAAAGGCACTCTATTTTATATAGTAACTGTTTCTCTCACATTTTTTTTAAAACCATAAATCTGAATTGTTCAAAAGAAAATTACACACTGGGCTAATAATCCCAGATACTAATTTTGATCAAATTATATAATTGCTTTTAAGACATTANATATATATATATATATATATATATATTTTATGGACTGCTCAAAGGAACTATCCCTGGAGACTACCATAAGAAAAAGTGATTTACTTTGCTCTTCTTTTTAACAAATCCTTTTCATGTTATGATAGAGATTTCTTCCTCATGAGGTTAAAAACCCCTAAAGTAGACAATTCCTAAAAATCTGCTATAGTCTTCCATCTACAAAGTATTCCATACATAGTCTGAAATCCCACCATTAAAATCAAAGACCTATATATGAAGACTTTTATGTACATGTAAATCTTTAAATCAGAAAAAAACTATATTAAATATTGCTAAAGGAATATAATTTCCCAAAAAGGTAAGGTCCTTAGATATTCTTCATTCAACCCCTCTTTCACAACATTTTATTCTAATGTTCCAAGGAAATTCTCTGTGATTTTAAGCAGACATGTGTCACAGGAAACATCTGAGTACAATCACAGGGGTTATATATGAAAACAACAGGAATTATTACAGACCTCAAATCACTATATATTTCCTTATTTTACTTTTTATAATTTACAGGCTTTTGTTGTGCAGTTGCTTAGTTGTGTCAAACTTTTTGTGACCCCATGAACTGCAGCACACCAGGCTTCCCTGTCCTTCACTATCTTGCTGAGTTTGCTCAAACTCATGTCCATTGAATTGGTGATGCCATCCAAACATCTCATCCTCTGTCACCCCCTTCTCCTCCTGCCCTCAATATTTCCCACATCAGGGTCTTTTCCAGTGAGTCAGCTTTTCGCATCAGGTGGCCACAGTACTGGAGTTTCAACTTTAGCATGCATCAGTCCTTCCAAAGAATATTCAGGGTTGATTACAGATTACCCTTTTTTTTTTTTTTAATGCTGTCCTTAATGTTCCTCAAATAATTCAGAGGGAAACACTATGCTCCATATTACAGAAACTGGAGCATGTCACTCTAAACATTTAAAATCTGTTTATTTTTGCATTATACTCTTATTTACTAAAAAGATGATTATGTTTTAGAATGAATAAGATAATCCATAAAGACTTTTCAATATCTTTAACCCTAGTTACCTAATATCTCAGCAATATACTCATATAAATACATATGGAAATACATGAGTTATCCCATGGAAAGTTCTGACAAGTGAAGACTAAACTCCTAAAGTAAGTGTAAATTCTTAAATCTCACCCTTCCTGGCAGGTAAGTGAAAGTGAAAGTGGGAAGTTGCTCAGCTGTGTCTGACTCTTAGCAATCCCATGCACTATACAGTCCATGGAATTCTCCACGCCAGAATACTAGACGGTATAGCCTTTCCCTTCTCCAGGGGATCTTCCTAACCCAGGGATCGAACCCTGGTTTCCCACATTGCAGGCAGATTCTTTACCAGCTTAGCCACAAGTGAAGCCCAAGAATACTTCCCTCATAGCTCAGTTGGTGAAAAATCTACCTGCATTGCAGGAGACATCGATTCCATTTCTGGGTCGGGAAGATCTGCTGGAGAAGGGATAGGCTACCCACTCCAGTATTCTTGGGCTTCTCTTGTGGCTCAGTTGGCAGGTAAGCAGGGTGGCTTTTTTGTGTGTGAAATAGGTTTTTATTTAGGTTCAACTTTAGGAATCCCTGGTTTCCAAGGATGTGAGGGAATCAGCTAGAATTTGGCCTGCTTAGGCTCTGAAAGCTTCACAGGTATTTGCTCACTGGATGGTCACCTCAGCTTGTTTTGTTTTAATTCCATTGGAGTACAGTTGATTTACAATGTTGTGTTCGTTTCAGGTATACAGCTTTAATAGCAGAAATGCCTGAATTGGTAACAGAACACTGGTAAGATCAACCAGGATGCTGACATCCAAATACAATGTGTAAGAATCTGAAATGTTCTTTAAAGATGAGATGGTTACTGAATGAAGTTGACTGTGAGAACACGTTCTGAGTCCAAGGGGAGGGGATAAGTTTTAAAGACACCACATCTGTTGATGGTGGAGGAAAAGGATTCATTTGGCAGGAGAATTAGGATTAGGAGGAGTTGTGCATTGATTTCCACTATTCTCAGGCTACACCCTCAACACCACATGAGCCAAAATCCCTTCATACTGCTGAAGGTAATGCTCCGGGCGGGGAGGGGGGCAGGGCGGGCAAGTTTCAGACTTCTTCCTTGGGAATTTTCTGCCTATCTTTACAATTTACAGTTTATAAAAGACGGATTCTAGTTCCAAACTGACTGATCACATCTTCCTTCTTTGTGAGACTCATTTCTCACAAATCCAGGGCTCATTTCTGACAACTGTGGGGATTCTAACAGAGAGGTGTTTTCAAACCAACGATTGTATCAAAAAGAGAGCAAATAAAACAGCAGACATTCTTGAAAAAGAAGAAACTGCAGCCAACTGTTTCAGTCCTGACACACGTCTCTCGGGGAACTTCTTGCGCAAACCGAGGAGAAGAAAGCTACTGTAATGGCTTCAGGCATCTGAGCCAGCGAATTCAGTCTCTGCCTTTAACTACTGATCAGCCTTATTAAGTGTCTAAGCCAACTTTCAGGAAGAAAGAGATGACTCTGGTGCACTTTAGGTAAATGGACAAATATTTGCTAGATGTTGAATTAATAAATGCCTTATGCATCACATAACAAGTTGCAATAGAGTAAAATAAAATCTTAGAACCAATCATATAGCAGAAACAAAGGTTAATTTGCAGTCATGAGATCCTACTCCTAACTTACTACCAGTATGTGACCCAGTGAAAGCATATGACAGTCACTAAGTCTATCTGAAGAGATAAGTAGTGTCTTAACTTCCAAAACAAAGAGCTTAGACAAGTCTATTGATTCAAACTACTGAATTGAACCTACAGATGCAGGGCAGATGTTATGGAACTGGATCTAAGTTGTGCCCCTAATTTCAATCAGAGAAGCTTTCATTTTATCTTTTTTTTTTTTTTAATACACAGAATGGTAAATTGGGTCAGACAAGTTGGAATACAGCTCTTAACTACAGCCAGTTACTAACCTGGGTAAGTCACTTCAATCCCCCATGCTTCAGTCTCCTTACCCGCCCAAAGAAGCAAATGATGGCAACCACCTCGGAAACTATCTCATTCAATTACTGTAATAGCCCTACACAAAATATGGGGAACACTGATATGCATAAAATATGAGCTCAGATTTCACACAATAACTATCACCTTGTCATCATCATTACTATTATCAACACTGTCACCAAAGAGAAATATCATAAAGAATGTGGTTCAAAAGTAATTTCTTCATTACACAGATGCCTCACTATACAGAACATATGGAAAGTTTCAAAGGAAAATTCTATTTAAATATGCATAGAATGGCATATAGTCTATGCCAAAACTGTTTTATAAAATGAAACACAATCATCAAATCATCAGATTAGAGAAAGTGCTTTCTATTTAAAATTTAATTTTGACCATCAGAGACACATTTGAAAAGAAATAACTTTGTTACATATGAAATAATTAATAATTCATTATTGTATTAAAATACTGTCTTCACATTAAAGAGCTTGACAGTCAACATAATCAATGCTTTGCTAACATTTTTCAATTTGTGCTTCCTTTAGAAATCTAGGGTCAAGGAGAAGTCATTTTGTCATATAAATTATAAAGTAACCATTTTAAAGTAATAATTATGTATAGATTGAAAGCTAAAGTTCTGTGTGCACTAAGTTGCTCAGTTATGACCCCATGGACTGTAACCCACCAGGCTCCTCTGTCCACGGGGATTCTCCAGGCAAGAACACTAGAGTGGGTTGTGATACCATCCTCCAGGGGGTCTTCCTGACTCAGGGATCACATTCTTCTGCCTCCTGCACTTGCAGGCAGGTTCTTAACCAGTAGCGCCACCTGGGAAGCCCCTAAAGTTCTGAGTAGATGCTAAAATATCAGAAACAATGAAAGCAACAGTCTTACTAGATTTTAAATATCATCGTGCCTGACATTACTTCTGTATACTCTTATTTTATGCCAGAAACCCATTTTTCAGCATAAATTATAAATCTAGATCTTTTCTACAAAAAGAACATAGGCCACTCTGCAGTGGCACGAAATCTGTAAGAGCAACTGTGACTCCTTCACCATCTGCTGTGCTGTTCAGCTGGACTCCCAGTGAAGGAAACCTGCTCAGCTTTATGCTCCCAGGGGCACCTGGCAGTTTCTCTGAAATCACGAGATGCACCAGCTAACCCAGCTCAACAGCCCTGAAGAACCACAAGTACACAGGGGCTTTTGCTTTTTATTCTCAACCATGGTACTTTGATCTCACCAGAGATAATTTAAAAGATTCTGGTGCTTCAGAATCCCAGTTCAAAGATGAGCAAAATAAAGATATCAAGAGCACTGAAGGGTGAGAGAGAGCATAAACACATTTTAAACATTTCAATTGGAATTACTGTTCCTCTGACCGTTCAACCCTTATTAGAGTAACAGTATTTCCAAGCCAGAGTCAGTCCACATAAGGACTAGTTAGTTTCTCCATCCTGCGGCAATCATCTGCACACCCAGACTGGCACATTCCATCCCTTGTACATGAATCAGAAGGAGATTCAGGCAGGAGTGAAACCAGATCAGTATAAAAGGCACCAAGAATTCAAAAGGCACCCCTTCCCATGAAGGACTACTAGAAAGAAGTTATGAGACCAAGAAATCCCATTTCCTTCCAAATACATTTGATGAAATGTATTTCTAACATGTCATATCTAGGTATGTGTGCTAATGAGTTATTTTTACAATGACAGAAAGTTCCAGGGGTGGTCAATCTATGAAGAATGCGGAGCAGATCGGAATTTGCCAAATAGACAAAATAAAAGCATTCCAGACTGAAGAACCAGCATGGAAAAAGTCACAGTGTTGTGTAATAGCAAATCATTCTAAGAGAAAATACAAGTGGTTTGGGTTTTACAGCAAGTAGGGTAAATTTTATTGAGAAGGCAAGCGGGGGTAGATCTTGCTGGAGAGCTGGGTTTTTGTCAACAGGGAGACGTTGAAGAGCCCTCAGCATTAAAACACCTTACCCAGAGTGACACATTTTAGAAAGATTACTGTCAAGCAATTGTGTGGAAAGGGGAAGGACTGTGAGGATGCAGCTCATCAATCCTCTGGGAGAGGTAATGAAGCCTTTAATCAAAGCACTGGCTCTAAAAATGGAAGAGAGATTTCACAAAATGACAATACAGACTGCTGAAAATTTCTAACAGAAATCATACCAAACAGCCATGGGCATTAGAGAGACAGAGAGAAAAAAGAGTAATAAAAATTTTGAAATCCTGAAGAAACTAAGCTACACTTTAAATTAACCTCAAAAATTTAGCAAACATTGAAAAAGAAACACTTTATATTCATTTGAATAGGAACAAGAGTTTTATCTTTCAGAAAACAGCTAGTCATACAGGAATATAATTCAGAGGTATATAAAAATTGGCAAAATTCACTCAGTTCTCTTGAATCTGCAGTTAGAGGTCGTTAAGCTAGGGGTATGATAGGATCCTAGATTCTCTTTCAATTCTTCATAAAAGGTGTCATAAAATTTGAAGAAATAAAATAGGAATGAGCTCTTTTCGGAAAGCTGACAGTCTTGCCCTGAGTAACATATGAATCAACAATTATGGCTTAACAGGACTAAAGTCCCGGTAAGAGTCGCCCAGTCGTGTCCAACTCTTTGAGACCCCAATGGACTGTAGCCTGCTAGGCTCCTCTGTCCATGGAATCCTCCAGGCAAGAATATTGGAGTGGGCTGCCATTTCCTTCTCCAAAGATTGGTACAGGCGGGACCACAAACACTAGAATGGAAAAAGAACTCACAAGAGAGGCATGTCGTGAAAGAGCCCTCAAAGGGGACGGAGGGGCAGGAAGCATCATGTGAGAGAGTTAGAACTACAGTGTGAGAGGAACAGAAGGCATGAGACTCATCATGAGATGAGAAGGGATGGCTGACCCCTCACAAGATCCAGTCAATGAGCTAAAAGTTACATAAGAAGGAACAGGTGGTACACGGGAGAAAAGGGCAGAGCAGGCGAGACAGGACTACAGGACAGAGATGATGGGCGTGAGAAGCTACACTGCACGTGACTAAGACAGGTGACTAGAGTACACAGGTATCCAAGGCCAAACCTAAGAAGAGGAACAACGAGGAGAGATGCCCTACTTACCGCTTGCCTGTCACAGGGCAGGTTTTGAGTGGGGGAAAAATATCCTTTAAGAGTTCAATCGAGCGGCATTTTCCCATATTTACCTAAGATAAACAGATATATGCACACAGAACACAACTGCAGGAATAGGCTAGAGGGTGCTCTCATGGTGCAGATTTCCCAGAACAGAGCTCTTGAAACAAACATGAAGAGTTTTAATGAGCTAATAAGGTCATGAACTTTAGGTTATGAAAAAAAATTCAAGATACCTCCTTCTATATATACACAGGCTGAGAGGACTAAACTGGGTTTGTTTCACCACATCCTGGAATACTAGAAATAGAAAGTGGGAAGGGAAACATTCCAGGGACAAGGGTTAAGTGTCCTCAAGTCATCTCCTCTCTCGTGCATGATTTTTCATCCTTTTATCTTTCTAGAACTCTGATGTCTCTTCAGACGCTGGGATTTTCTTAGGATGCTTTTCTTAGGTACCGCTAGAGCTCTTAACAAATTCTGAATTTAAATGAAAAAATACTTTTATGTTGTTATTTTTAAGGTGAACATGGACTAAAATACTAAACACAAAACAACAAATATGCATAGGATTATTTCTCTTTTAGGAAGAGGCAATGAATGTGTGGTTAGAGGTCACTCCAATTGAAAGAGAGATCATAGGCACACGTTCTTAGGATACTGTTCACCCCAGACACTGAGGAACTCTTCTCCCCATCTCCTATGAGACACACACCTTTAATGGTAATTCCCAAAGCTGAATATTGGAAGTATTACTCTTTAGTGTATATATACTGTGTATCGATTTTGTTACTCAGATCATAACAGGATTGGAAAAATATGAAAATATACAAGTTTACAGATGGTACCCTGATAGTTGGTTATTACAGGAAATCAGACACATTTAAGTTTTATTATCTAATTAAAAGCAAAAACAAACATAAATGCATATAGGCCATGATGACACTGTTGGAGAGACAATTTGACTGAATGGAACAATATGACAGTCCTCACGCTAGCAATGATGATGTTATAAACACATCCTATGTTCAATTAAGCCTTTAATGTTTTTCAACATGAGATTTCTCATTTTTCAATGGAAACAATTTTGCTTTTGTGAATCCTCAAAATTAAAGAATCAAACCAAGTATACATACACATTTTTTCCTTGCAGATTCCTCCCAGCTAAAAAAGTTTGTGCCCTGATCTCTTTCTCATATGCAATTGACAATGGTAGCAACTAAGTACTTCTGCTTAGAATTTCTCCCTTATTCTCAAAAGCAAAATCTTTCCCAACTGAAATACTCAGTGCTGATGAACTAGTCCTAGTCTAATAAAGTTTCACCTTGAAAGGAGTTAAACAATTATAGCTGGTCATCACTAGAAATTACAAGTCCTCGCCTAGTAACTGGATTTATTAATTGATCCCACACTCCTTAAATAAAAGTCAGTTGTGTCCAAAGTCCCAGCTTGGTGTTACAGAAACAAACCAAATATATGATACGATCCCTGATCATCAGATGTTTACAATCTATTTGAAAATATAGTCACACACTGAGTATAGAGATCAATGAGGATGCAAAAGGTTAAGGAACAAAGAACTGTGAAACAATATGGGCTAAAAGAGTTCTGGGAAAGGATGATTAATAGGGATGGGAATAGCTGAGAATGCCTTTGCCAAGGAAGTTGACTTGAGCCAGACATGAAATACAGTAAGGTCTGCCAAAGGAGCAAAAACACTCCACGCACAGAGAATCCTACAGGAAAGGATTAGTGTCAATAACCACCAGGGCAAATTTAGGGAATAAGGAGGAAGATAATTGGCCTTTCGGATTTGAGGGCTCAGAGTGGTATTCTAGAGACAATTTGGAATGTTTTTACATTTAGAAACTGATGATGTATTTTGAAGTCAATTTAATTGAGATTTACTCCATAGGTAGCAGGCAATATTGAGTTTATTTTTGTAAATTACCTACATTAATACAGTCAAAATTCCAATCTGATTCATAAGGGAAAATCTCTCTTGCCAGAATGATTTAGTCATTGTTGGTTAACAAGGCACATTGAGAGTTGTGCTAGGGGAGGCAGTTCTTTCGCAGTTTGAATTAGCTAGAGATGAAGAAACAGTGTGGCTAAATTCCCAGTAGAACCCAAGCATGTACAGAAATTTATAGCCACTAGTGACGATCTCTTCTTACCAAAATAAAGTCCTTGGGGACAGGTTTCATGCACAGTTTTAGACTGTTCCTAATTCTCATTCAGTTCCTGGTCACTTCTTATAAATGACTGACTAATGGAAAATATAAACTACATTAATAATATCTTTGAATATCATTTTAAGTTGCTGAAGCTATTTTCTAGAAGCAACGTGATACATCATAAAGAATTGGGGGTTTGAAAGCAGATAAACTTGACTCAGCAATTTTTTAGTGATCTGGCTTTAGACCAATAAATAACCTCTAAGCCACAGTTTTCTCATCTGTAAAACAGAAGTAATAATACTAACTTGCAGAGTTGCTGGGAAGTTAGATACATTAAAAAGCTTATCTAGCTCAGAGCCTGATAATATAATGTAATAAACAATTACATTTACAGTGTATAGTATTCTCATGCTAGTCTTTATTAAAGATGTATAAAGCTGAAAGTCTAGCATGTGAAAATAAAATTAATTAAAAACCAACCTCATAAATTATTATTATCTTTGGATATCTTTAAAACAGCCTGCCTTAATACAACTTATATATTGTCTAATTAAATAACATATTATCTACTATTTTTCTCAGAAAAATGGTGCCAAATCTAAAATGCATGGTTTCTTACCTTATTGTTAAAATTAAAATACACACAGAGTTCCTTTCATCTTAGAATACATTAGAGGAAAGAATAATTTTGAAAACTTCTCTTTTACAGTCTCTGGGATCTGTTCATTGCATTATCTTTCAATTTAAAAAGCAGATAAATAGATAAAAAAGCTGTGGTACATATACACAATGGAGTGTAACTCAGCCATTAAAAAGAACACATTTGAATCAGTTCTAATGAGGTGGACGAAACCGGAGCCTATTATACAGAGTGAAGTAAGCCAGAAAGAAAAACACCAATACAGTATACTAACGCANTAACTCTTTGCAACCCCATAGACTGTGGCCCACCAGGCTCCTCTGTCCATGGAATTTTCCAGGCAAGAATACTGGAGCAGGTTGCCATTTCTTCCCATTAAAGGACAACATCTCTGAGGGCAGGGTCATGCCAGCCACTTTTGCTACTGCTTTAATGAGTCTTTGGTGAATAAATGAACAAATGAATTGCTGAGCAGTTGTTAGAACTAAATAAAGCAGCCTACGAAGTGCCTCATCTATTTGCAGAAGACTCTCAATAGGGTAATAACTAACACAAGTGGAGCCTTTTATCTGTAAAAAGCACTCCTCTAAGCCCTGTGACACGTTTTAACCCATTTAGTCTAACAACAACTCGAGGATGCCAACTCTGACTTTCCGCATTTTAAAGATGAGGACAGAGAGATGGCAACATTTACTCCTATGTCAACGTTCTGCATGCATGCCTAGTAGATCTCAGAAAGTTTTAACATCAGGAGTCAACCAAGGCAGCCTTGCTCCAGAACCACACGCCTAATCACCAGGCTCTAGAGAGACCTTAGCTTCCTCCCTGCACCTTCCCTCTCGGTCCTTCTCAGCCCTAAATACCCTGGTTAGCGCCTCCCTCTCCCATGGACTCTCCTTATTTGCCAGCCCCACTCTCTTAATTCTGGGAACTCATATCCCCATTCTCTGAACCCATGCATAGACAACTGAGGTTACAAAAGGCCGCCCTTGACATCAGAACAGTCTCCACCATGCTCTGGCCCTTTTGAAGGATGGGGCAGACCTCGTTTTCTTACAAGGTGAGGACACAGAATCCCACAGCAAGGACAATCAGATCCCTCAGGACAAAAGGAACCTCCTACCCAGGAGCCTCACCTGTAAGGATACCAAGTCACCTCCCTCCCGACATCCTGACAAGTTAAGAGCTGGATGAGGGTGCAGAGGCCTCACGGTGCAGCTCGCTGTGCAGTTACTCCAAGCCCCAGGGAGGAGGAGGAGGAGGACTCAACTCAGGCCACACATGCTACCCTACTCCTTCCTCTCCTCCAGAGGAGAGCCTTGGGCACCATGAACAGCCGTTGCCAAGGACACAGATAGATGAGAGGGAGATGTGCTGAGCCCAGGTGGGCTGCCTGTCTGTCCACTGGGTGAAGCTGCTTTCCAGAGGGGTGATGAACAGCACCAATCAGGCGGCACTTAACGTAATTATAATGAAGTGGATGCATCTGGTCTCCGAAGGCTTCATTCACAACGGAAATGATGAGGAAGCGATACTCTCTCTGCCGACCTCCTTGGGACACTTAGGGAATAATCCTGGAGCCAGCAGCTTATAAATGAAGCTTGAGACTGGTCTCTGCCACCTATTACCAGTTAGAATGTGAGGGACTGGCGCCCCTTTTCTCTTAACATCATTTCCGTCCAAGGAAGTATGAGGAGATAAGGATTTGCATGAAAGAAAGGCTTCTTCTCTTCCTCTTAAAGACCTGCTGGTTTTTCTAATAACTTCTCCCTGCTATACACACACAATTAGTCATGCCGACTAGGCATGTGGCACTGATTTCTGGCTCCATTTCCATTGGCCCCATGCCATATGTGTATCCACAGCCCAGGGAATCTGGTGCATGTGAAACAGGCTGGGGTCTAGGACCTGGGACCCTTCCTTGCAGTGCTCGTATCCAGACAAACATCTCCTCAAGCAATAAAAGGCAAAGAAACTCTAAGACACTAAAAATAACTGCAGGCATACACAGTTGGGGCAAATTATGGACAAGAAGATACAAACAGATCCGAAACCCAGCTGCCACTTCTGAAGAGTGGGAGCAAAAACAGGGNGCCAGACCTCCCTGTCCATCACCAACTCCCAGAGTCCACCCAAACCCATGTCCACTGAGTTGGTGATGCCATGCAACCATCACATCCTCTGTTGCCCCCTTCTCCTCCTGCCCTCAATCTTTCCCAGCATCAGGGTCTTTTCTAATGAGCCAGCTCTTTGCATCATGTGGCCAAAGTATTGGAGTTTCCGCTTCAACATCAGTCCTACCAATGAATACCCAGGACTGATCTATCTGTCATAGTAGAGGCATTTACACTGATAAATGCCAATAATAATTTAGAGTTGCATACATCAATTCTCTTTTTTCTCCAATGTCATCCTATGTATCATCAAGTTGAGATATTTATCAAATTCAAATCACAGCACTTTGACATCATGGCTTTACAGCCTAGGGTAGCTGGTGGCATTATTAATCATATTATACCCATAAGTCATGTCTCTTTTACAAAACAGAGAAAAAGTATGTCCACCATCATACAAAGAAAATTTCATCTGCAGTATCAACCAAGTCACAGTAATAAAGCACAGATCTCAGGAAAAATGACAGAAGCCACAAAGTGCTACAGCTCGATTAGCCCAATGCCACTTAAATAGCTTAGATAAATATAAAATCACTCTAAAGGTTTCTCCAATCCTCAACACTGATCAAATGTAAGTAGCATTTCATGTTAGCATGCCATTTAAGATCTCTCTCTATAAACATTTTCAACCCAAGAGCACTTACTATTCAGCTACTCATCTATGTATCCATCCAATCCTGAAGTCAAATATATATATTGAGTACATCTTATGTGCCAGTCCTTCTGCTAGGCTCGGGCAACAAATATGTTTAAAAGAGAAATATTTTCTCTAATCTCAAGTTGCTTATAGCCCAGTGGAAAAGACAATCTATGAGTCTACAGACAAATAAAACAAGGGTTGTAACTGAAGATCTACTTTAAATACAGTAGTCAAATGAGGCCAGACTGAGACAATGACCTTTAAGTGGGACTCTAAAGGATGAGAACAAGGGAGCTTTGCAAACATGGGGGCCTTTGCATAGGCAGAGGCACAAGAACTGAGGACAGAAAACAGCTCTGAGTATCAGAGAAACTGAAAGAAATGCAGTATTCATTTTATTTATTCAACAAATAAATACATGCATAATGCTTCACCAATCGTTGGTTTGTTGTAAGTTCTTTTTTCCCCTTGAGTCAACAGAAAATGTCTTAATGAATTAATTAAAATAGAACATTTTGTTCAAGCTTATAATGCTGGCTGACCATTAGCTATTGTAGACACAGCACTAAGAATACCTTACCAACAGGATTCCACTGCTGAATAGGATAATCTAAAATTGGGGAGGAGGATACATTTTCTATTCCAAAGAATCTTGCAAATCCACTTACATCATGCTTTGAAACTGCACATCCTCTGTGTAAAGATAAATGAATTAAATGCTTTAGGATAAAGTTTCTGTAAGGCCTGAGTTCAGTCATAGGTTAAAAACAAAAAAAAAAAACCCTGATAGTTGTCCTTATAGTATTTCAAATTAAATGTCTATAAAGTGCAAGAAAATGTGGTTAGCATGCAATCAGCATACTTAATGATTTAACTACAATTATCTAATGCTTAGTTGAAGAAAATATGCATCACAAAACATGATCCATTTAATTACATTAAGTAATGTTTAAGCATTAAGCATTAATGAGTAAATCATTACCTTGATAACAGAAGTAGTATCAATTACTTTAAATATAGTGGTATTTATACCAACTCCAGAAATCTGGTCCCAAATTTGTACCAACTTATTTAACCCTGGCTATGCCACCTGTTAACATCACATGTGTGTTACATGTACACATACAAAGTAAAATTTTTTTAAGTATTATTTTATAAGAAATAGGAAAACATCTGTCACAACAGCATCAATTTACTTTCACTGACCCACTCTTCTCCCATCTTTTGAAAGATACAATAATTCTGTAAAATGTATACCAATACATAGCAAAGATGATTAAACTGTAATGTAATATCCACTAAGTATAAACATTTTTCAGAGAAATAAATTATTCACCATCCCAAAAGCTAAAAAGATAACTTAAATCAGTGGATAACTTAAATCAGTTATTACCCAAGAAGTGGTTTGCAGACTTCCCAGTTCCACTTCTTAGAGATTCTGACTCAGTTAAGTCTAGAGTGGGGTCAAGAAATCTTCATTAACACATATTTCAGATGCAGATAGACTATCAGCAGTCTGAATTATATAGCCTGGAAAATCTCAAGAAGAATGTTTAAATACACTCTGGCCTATTTGCTCCAAGATCTTATTGTCAGAATGCTTATTATTTAATAAAAATCTACAATCAAAATTACTGATTCCCTTTTGCATTTGCTCAAAGTGTGAGAAATACCTGCCATTTACAGACATAGTTACATCTCAATTCATAAAGAACAATGAGAAACCAAGTGGTCAGATAAGATTACTAAACACTCCATCCACACCATGAACAGTGTGGGAAAATCCTCTCTTCCCTACCCTGCCTTTCCAAGGTAAATGCTAACTGTCCCAAATTTCAACCACCCATCAGAATGACTTAATATGCATACACACACACACACACACACACACACACATGAATGATTTAATATAGCACAAAGCATTTTACACACAATATTCAATATAAGTTTGCCACATGACATTAAGGCATAGCATTTTAATATTGGAAATGATATGGATTTTGCATACAAAAATCAAATACAAGCATTTAACTTCAAAAAGAGGCCAAACTTGAGAGCACATGGCCACATTTTAAAAACATCAGCTGCACAATCAAAACTGAAAAGAGAGAATTCACAGAGCTTATTGTACAATCATTTTAATCAATACTTATGATGGGTTTATAGGGTTTCCCAGGTGGTGCAGATGGTAAAGGACCTGTCTGACAATACAGGAGACGAAAGAGACATGGGTTCAATCCCTGGGGTTGAGAAGATCCCCTGGAGGAGGGCATGGCAACCCACTCCAGTACTCTTGCCTGGAGAATCCACATGGACAGAGGAGCCCAGCAGGCTACAGTCCATAGTGTCGCAAAGAGCCGGACACAACTGAAGCACCTTAGCATGAATACACGATGGGCTTATAAAAATATATTATGAGAAGACGCTACCCTAAGAGAAAAGAAAGCAGAATGCAGATTTCCAGTACAGTTTATATTTAATATGACACAATTAACTGGCTGACATCTTAACAATAGGTGTGAAGATTGCCTCTTCTTTTATCTTTATATTAAGGAAACATTTTATTTTAACCTGTGATAGATTTTAAAAGAGTACACCATTCTACTTTATGATGAGGGAAGAATTTAGCTCATAAAACCTAATCTGCAGTTTCTCAGGATTGACTCCTATTATATCATATATGCTCTTTTCTTGCCACTTTAAGTATTCATGCAAACTCAAGAAAAATGACTTAGCAGTAAATTTAATTAAATGAAAAAAACTTGACATTAATGCTGCTTCTAGATGTGTCCTTTAAAAATCCTTACTCTGGCTGATTAGGCAAATTAATGCCTGTCAGATGAAGTGAATAACGCTTGAAGACACAGTCAGGTTTAAGCATGGTTTGCCTTTGAACGATCCTTTCTATTCACTCATCGTCTTCTGTATAATTAATAGCCACTCTCCCAAATCACATGCCAGTTAATGAGATGCAGATAAAGGCCTAAAGGTCTGTACTGCAATTCAGTCTTAATGAAAGTCAATATCCTTTTGCCAAGAAAGCCCAGATCACATTTGGCTTTCTCAGATAATTAGGAGGGTTTTATGGAACCAAATAGTAGCAGACAGTGGTAAATATTGGACCTTTTAAATAAATGCCATATTTAGTCAGAAAAAGTACAAAGTTATTTTTAATTTCTACAGGAATAAATTTGTTTTATTATCTTCAAAAGATATTTAAAGGAAAACAAGGTCACATATACATGCACATCTATAATTTAAATGTCATATAAATACTTTTTATCAAGTAGGGTCATTTGAAAATAGTTTTCCTTCATATTACTTGATTTCTCTTGGATCAAATGTTAACTCTTCAGACTGGGAAAAAATGCCATTTACTGATTTCATCTCCCTTCAGACTCTTTTTCTCACCCTACATAAATGTGGCCTGAGAAGTTATACATTATCCTGTATAATCAGCCTCATTCTCATCCTTCTTAAACTCATACTTTCTGAACCGTACCTCATGTCCTAAAGTATTCTTCTCTTCCCATCCACCCATATGCATTAAGAGATAACTGAGCCAGATATCTCCACACTTGAGTTCAGTGTGCCGAGGAACCACTTTCCAGTTCTACTATAAAACCAAACATTATCCTACTGATTATGTTAAAGACTTACAGGAGCTTGAGACATTTCTCTGTCCTCCCCAGATCACTGGTACCCGAATCAGGTAGCTGCTCTGCAATCATCTTGATTTTATTCAGTAAATCTCATTTAGATAAATACAATTATCTGAAGAAAGGTAATTTTCCATTTCCTTTCCCTTTTTAAAGAAAAATGAAGGGAATTCTAACGAAGATTCAGTTCAGTTCAGTTCAGTCNTTCACATAAATTTATAATTGTGTTTAGATTATTAGGTTAAAATTTTCAGTTTTAACCCTATAACCTAATATTTTATCTTGACCTAATCTTGGATAATAATTGCCTCAATCTAGAGAAATCTCTTCTAGAAATATGTTTACCAAAATCCCCTAACCTGTCCTCAAAACCACTCTCTAGGATGCAGATATGAAAGGAGAAATAAATATGTCTAAAAACAGTGACTGTTTTTTCTCAAAGAAATGATTCTTTTCAATCATTTTACTGAAAATCAGCCAACATACATAAACACAGACATGGTTAAAAGCAAAAGAAGTAGCTGGTGAATAATATAGGAATATTCATCAAGGTGAAGTACTCTCATTGTGTTATACTTCACCAAGTCAAGTTGGGCTGCTCTGTTGCTATTAAAGTCACTGCTAAGTGTGGGAAGACTGTTAAAAATAAGTTTTGTGGCTCCAATAATATTTTTATAGTTTCACTTCTCTCAGAGTCTTGTTCTTTTTTTTCCTCAGAGAAAGTCAGAGTCTCTCAAATCCACAGGATTAAAAAAAAGAAGAAGAAGAAGAAAAAGTACCAGCCAGTTGAAGAGTTTTAAAGAAAAAATAACTGGCAAGGTTTGGGAGCTAGTGCTCAATACCAGCATCATTGCTCCTTAATAAGAAGAGAAACTAAATTTAAAAGCCCACAAGTATTTTTACATGCCCTACCATGTGCAAGGTACTTTATTACATACTGTGAGAAATCTTCAATTTTTATCTACCCATCTCTTCTCCCATATTACCCGAAATGAAAAATCCATGAATCTCCTCTTTCTCCTCATTCTCATCATATAGCAGAGTTACTCAAATTTTCCCAGATAGGACACATAACCTCAGAGAGATGTAAGCTCAATGCTTAAAAAAAATTTCTCCTGTCTTATTGCTAAAATTTTAAAATTCCTACAAATTAGGCATTTAATTTTATTCCTTAACACCTCATTTATTTTATTATAACTTTCTACCCTCAAAACTTGAAGCAGAGTTGATACTTCAGGAAACTGTGCCATATTTCTCCTGTGGCTTTTCTTAGGGAGCTCAAGCCCATCTGAAAAGAACAGGCCAGTGATTTTGGTTTTTGTTTTCACCCAGTAGGTGAATGCACCAAGTTCCACATTCCTTCTGCCCCCCAGAGTGTCTGAACGCCCATCTTTACCTACTAAACCCAAGGCAGTAGCTCAAAGAAGGCTTCAGAATGATTCAGGGACTTTGAAAAGTAGAGTAATGAGGTATTAAACAGACGTCTGTTGTTACTGAAGCTCAACGGGTCCAACCTGTGGACTCCTTTCATGTTAGTTTCCAATCCAGTTAATTTGGGAAGACAAAAGAAATTTTAAAAATCTAATAGACATCTTACCAGGAAATATTAGTATATTAGTATACAAAAATTATCATTTGACATCAGCATTTTATAAGAAAACGACAAAATCATCCTTGCGGTGCCATTCATTTTCCAATTAAAAATCCCTTGTTTAAAATATGAACACATAAAACGAACGATACAGAGAAAGGGGACTGACTTTGTTCCACTTACCTGTTAGTAATTTTACTTAATGAGAAGCATGAATTACTTTTGTAATGTAAAAAAGGAGAAAAACTATAGAACTTGGAATTTTCATCTACAAGCAGGATAACTTTTTTTTTATGTAACACTTTTGCAAGTGTATTGATCTTTAAAATTAGATCACAGTTACAAACATATGTGCTGGTCAACAATTCAAAATACTAAACCAATTTCATTGTCCCAAATGAGTGACCTGAAGACCCTCTAACACAGGTGATTTATTAGGCCATCTGCACACAGTTTATTACTCTATTTAAGGAAATTAAAATGGGTCTCTTCCTTGTTATCTTATATCACCAGCCTAGAACAACTAGTGGTCTCTCTCCTCCTCGTCATCACCAGCTAATTATAACACCATAGGTATCCAGTCGGGCTACCTATTCCAAGACAGGAGAGACCTCTAGGTTAAAGGTGCTGACTCTTCCTCAGATTAATTTCAACTAACCCCTTTCCAAGCACCATAGGAAGGGATGCTGTAGACTTAGTGTTGAAGCACAGGGGGAAAGGGGTAATTTCCTGACTATTGCTTTCTAACTGGATATTCTAAATTTAATAAGAATTCCTGAAGAGCTATCACTATAAAAGAGAGGTAGCACTAAATGCTGCTGCTGCTAAGTTACTTCAGTCGTGTCCGACTCTGTGCAACCCCATAGATGGCAGCCCACCAGGCTCCCCGGTCCCTGGGATTCTCCAGGCAAGAATACTGGAGTGGGTTGCCATTTCCTTCTCCAACGCATGAAAGTGAAAAGTCAAAGTGAAATCGCTCAGTCTGGTCCGACTCTTAGCAACCCCATGGACTGCAGCCCACCAGGCTCTTCTGTCCATGGGATTTTCCCGGCAAGAGTGCTGGAGTGGGGTGCCAGCGCCTTCTCCGAGCACTGAATAGAAGAAAGATATTCATAAAAAGCAACTTCAGAATAACTCATACTTGTGTGCTCCCCAGCTCTGTGCAATTCATGTTAGCATTCATCTAATTTATGAGATTTTAGTTGATGTCATTATTATAGAGTTCTATGTTCTATGTGTATGATGACCAGTGTCTCTTTAATAGTACATTTCATACTATTTATATTTATATTATATATCAGTTCAGTCACTCAGTCTTATGCAACTCTTTGTGACCCTGTGGATTGCAGCACACCAAGCTTCTCTGTCCATCATGAACTCCTGGAGTTTACTCAAAGTCATATCCATTGAGTCGGTGATGCCATCCAACCATCTCATCCTCTGTTGTCCCCTTCTCCTCCTGCATTCAATCTTTCCCAGCATCAGGGTCTTCTCCAATGAATCAGTTCTTCACATCTGGTGGCCAAAGTATTGGAGCTTCAGCATCAGTCCTTCCAATGAATATTCAGGACTGATTTCCTTTAGGATAGACTGGATCTCCTTGTAGTCCAAGGGACTCTCAAGAGTCTTCTCCAACACGACAGTTCAAAAGCATCAATTCTTTGGTGCTGAGCTTTCTTTACAGCCCAACTCTCATATCCATACATGACTATGGGAAAAACCATAGCTTTGACTAGACAGATCTTTGTTGGCAGAGTAATGTCTCTGCTTTCAAATAAGCTGTCTAGGTTGGTCATAGCTTTTCTTCAAAGGAGGCTGAAGTCACTATCTGCAGTAATTTTGGAGTCCAAAAAAATAAAGTCTATCACTGTTTCCATTTTTTCCCCATCTATTTGCCATGAAGTGATGGGACCAGATGCCATGATCTTAGTTTTCTGAATGTTGAGCTTTAAGCCAACTTTTTCACTCTCTTCTTTCACTTTCATCAAGAGGTTCATTAGTTCTTCTTCACTTTCTGCCATAAGGGTGGTGTCATCTACATACCTCAGGTTATTGATATTTCTCCTGGCAATCTTGATTCCAGCTTGTGCTTCATCCAGCCTGGCATTTCGCATGATATTCTCTGATATATATGTTAAGTAAGCAGGGTGACAATATACAGACTTGATGTACTCCTTTCCCGATTTGGAACCAGTCTGTTATTCCATGTACAGTTCTAACTGTTGCTTCTTGACCTGAATACAGATTTCTCAGGTGGCAGGTCAAGTGGTCTGGTATTTCCCATTTCTTGAAGAATTTTCCACAGTTTGCTGTGATCCACACAGTCAAAGGCTTTGGCATAGTCAATAAAGCAGAGTACATGTTTTTCTGGAACTCTCTTGCTTTGTCTATGATCCAACGGAAGTTGGCAATTTGATCTCTGGTTCCTCTGCTTTTTCTAAATCCAGTTTGAACATCTGAAGGTTCACGGTTCACGTACTATTGAAGACTGGCTTGAAGGATTTTGCTAGCATGTGAGAAGAGTGCAATTGTGCAGCAGTCTCAACATTTTTTGGCATTGCCTTTCTTTGGGATTGGAATGAAAACACCTTTTTCAGTCCTGTGGCCACTGCTGAGTTTTCCAAATTTGCTGGCATATTCAGTGGAGCACTTTCACAGCATCATTTTTTGGATTTGACATAGCTCAACTGGAATGCCATCACCTCCAATAACTTCATTCATATTGAAGCTTCCTAAGGCCCACTTGACTTCATATTCCAGGATGTCTGGCTCTAGGTGAGTGATCACACTATCGTGATTATCTGGGACATGAAGATCTTTTTTGTATAGTTCTTCTGTATATTTTGCCACCTCTTCTTAATATCTTCTGCTTCTGTTAGGTCCATACCATTTCTGTCCTTCATTGTGCCCATCTTTGCATGAAATGTTCCCTTGGTAACTCCAATTTTCTTGAAGAGATCTCTAGTCTTTCCCATTCTGTTGTTTTCCTCTATTTTTCTGCATTGACCACTGAGGAATGCTTTCTTATTTCTCCTTAGCATACTTTGGAACTCTGCATTCAAATGGGTATATCCTTCCTTTTCTCCTTTGCCTTTAGCTTCTCTTCTTTTCTTAGCTATTTGTAAGGCCTCCCCAGATAAGCATTTTGCCTTTTGGATTTCTTTCTCTTGGAGATGGTCTTGATCACTGTCTCCTGTACAATGTCACGAACCTCCATTTATAGTTTTTCAGGCACTCTATCAGATCTAATCCCTTAAATCTATTTGTCGCTTCCACTGTATAATCATTAGGGATTTGATTTAGGTCATGCCTGAATGGTCTAGTGGTTTTCCCTACTTTCTTCAATTTAAGAATAAATTTGGCAATAAGGAGATCATGCGCTGAGCCACAGTCAGCTCCTGGTCTTGTTTTTGCTGACTATATAGAGCTTCTCCATCTTTGGCTGCAAAAAATATAATCAGTCTGATTTCAGTATTGACCATCTGGTGATGTCCACGTGTACAGTCTTCTCTTGTGTTGTTGGAAGAGGGTGTTTGCTATGACCAGTGCATTCTCTTGGCAAAACTCTGTTAGCCTTTGCCCTATTTCATTCTATACTACAAGACCAATCTTACCTGTTACTCCAGGTAGCTCTTGACTTCCTACCTTTGCATTCCAGTCCCCCATAAAGAAAAGGACATCTTTCTGGGGTGTTAATTCTAGAATGTCTTGTAGGTCTTCATAGAACCATTCAACTTCAGCTTCTCAGCATTACTGGTTGGGGCATAGACTTGTATTACTATGATATTGAATGGTTCCCCTTTTAAATGAACAGAGATCATTCTGTCATTGTTGAGATTGCACCCAAGTACTGCATTTCAGACTCTTCTGTTGACTGTGAAGGCTATTCCATTTATTCTAAGGGATTCTTGCCCACAGTAGTAGGTATAATGGTTATCTGAGTTAAATTCACCCATTCCAGTCCATTTTAGTTCACTGATTCCTAAAATGTCAATGTTCACTCTTGCCATCTCCTGTTTGATCACTTCCAATTTACCTTGATTCATTGACCTAACATTCCAGGTTCCTTTGCAATATTGTCCTTTACAGCATCGAACTTTACTTCCATTACCTGTCACATCTACAACAGGGTGTTGTTTTTGCTTTGGCTCCATCTCTTCATTCTTTCTGGAGTCATTTCTCCACTGCTTTCCAGTAACATGTTGGGCACCTACCGACCTGGGGAGGTCATCTTTCAGTGTCCTATCTTTTTGCCTTTTCATACTTTCATGGGGTTCTCAAGGCAAGAATACTGAAGTGGTTGACATTCCCTTCTCCAGCGGACAATGTTTTGTCAGAACTCTCCATCATGACCCGTCCGTCTTGGGTGGCCCTACGCGGCATGGCTCATGGTTTCATTGAATTAGACAAGGCTGTGGTCCATATGATCAGTTTGATTAGTTTTCTGTGGTTGTGGTTTTCATTCTGTCTGCTCTCTGATGGATAAGGATAAGAGGCTTATGGAAGCTTCCTGATGGGAGAGACTGACTGAAGGGGAAACTGGGTCTCATGCTCAGTAAATCTTTAATCCAATTTTCTGTTGATGGGCAGGGCTGTGTTCCCTCCCTGTTGTTTGACCTGAGGCCAAACTAAGGTGGAGGTAATGAAGATAATGGCAAAGCAAAAGCAAAGGGAAGTTGTTCAGTTATGTCTGACTCTTTGTGACCCCGTGGACTGTGTAGCCTATCAGGCTCCTCAATCCACGGAATTCTCCAGGCAAGAATACTGGAGTGGGTTGCTATTGAAGATAATGGTGACCTCCTTCAAAAGGTCCCTTGCATGCACGGCCACTATCAGTGCCCCAACCCCACACCAGGCCACACCTGGTGGACAGTCACCAGGTCCTGGTGGATGACCCACGCCTCCATCGGAGGCTCCTGGACACTCATGGGCAAGTCTGGGTCAGTCTCCTGTGGAGTCACTGCTTCTTTCTCCTCACAATTCTTCACAAATTTATTGAAAGCATCTATTCTCTAGAGGTCTGAATAAGACCTGGTCCCTGTCTTCAAGCCATTTGGAGTATCCAAAGCAACTCTTCATCAAAGTTTATGTATAAAACACTGTGAAAGGAAAAAAGTTCTTAAGGATCATGATTGTTGACTTGAACTGTTTATTTCTATTGTACCTAAATATGTACAAACATATCACTATGTATAAAATCCACAGACTCATCCTGCATAATAACATCCTTTAAGATTCTATTTGGAGAAGGAAATGGCAACCCACTCCAGTATTCTTGCCTGGAAAATCCCATGGACAGAGGAGCCTGGTGGGCTCCAGTCCATGTGGTTGCAAGAGTCAGACATGACTTAGCAACTAAATCACTACCACCAAGATTCTATGATAACACATCATTCAAACCTTCTAGAATCTGTTCATGTTCTGTTATATAATTTTAATTATAATAAAAATAAAAACACAGAATAACTTCCATGAAGAACTTTCAGACTCATAAAAAAAGCAACTCTTAATTCCATAAGGTCAAAAAGGAAAAAAAAAATACCTCTATGGAACTTTTCCATTGGAAGCAAGATAAAGATGAAGCAAATCTCATAAACTGTTATCAACATTATTTGCATCATGCCATAAGTAAAGGAACTCTTACACACAAGTTCTTCCTCCAAAAGCCATCATTACATAAAAGATACTTTTAAAAATTCAAAACAAAATGTGTATTTTCGCCGCAATCTAGGAAGGTGGAATGCTAAGAGTACAGGTCTTGAATTCAGATTTCAGGAAGATTATTTAACCAATCTAAGCATCAATTTTCATTATTTGTAAAATGGAGATAAAAACACATATACTAAGGGTTACAAAGAAACTAAACAAAATAATATGGATCATGCTAGGCACTGTGCCTAGCTAAATAAATGTGAATTTTTTCCATTATTCCAGTTAATTAGGATAATCTCTGTTGGGGAAAATTTTATGTAATTATTATTTAATTTTATTTTTGTACCAGAATAAAATTTATACTCAAGAATATGGAGTAAACTTATTTTAGAAAAGTGATAGAAAACTACAAATATAATCTACAAATAATAATAGAAATTTTGACATTTTTAAGAGAATAATATACTCATTTAAATAAACTAACTGCTCTTATGGTTTCAATAAGTGTTATTCTCTGGTAATATTCACATATTAGATGGGTTATATGAGCTAGAATTCACCTTATTAGAATTTAAGTGGGCCTTGCTTGCTTTGATGAAAACATCAAAAGTGATGTTTTCAAAAGTGTAGTTTCACTAAGAAACATGGTATAAAAATAACAATCAAGACACTGGTATAAATCAGTCTACTACTAAAGCTCTGTGTGTGTGTGTGTGTGTGTGTGTGTGTGTGTCTGTGTCTGTGTCTGTGTCTATGTCTGTGAACATATATACAATTACAGACACAAATATATGTATATAGATAGATAGATGGATATGTTTGTGCTCTGTTGCTTCAGTTGTGTCCGACTGTTTGTGAACCCATGGACTGTAGCCCTCCAGGCTCCTCTGTCCACGGGATTCTCCATGCAAGAATACTGGAGTGGGTTGCCATGCCCTCCTCCAGGGGATCTTCCCACATCTTCCCAGGGATCAAATCCGCATCTCCTGCAATGCAGACAGATTCTTCACCGCTGAGCCATCAGGGAAAGCAGTATATAGATATATTTATCTGTAATTACTATTTAGGTAAATAAACATATATGCAATATACATAATATATAATATACAAACATACTCATCCATACACATATACTTTCACAGTAATCTGTACAGTGTATATAATAAATACATATATAGTATACATGTACAGATAAATCCTACCTCATTTTTTTAAATAAAAGTGAAAAATTTTTTAGTTTTTCAATATGATTTAATATAATACTTTCTGGTAATTATAAATTGGAAGAAAATTTTTAACACAATTACTATCTACACTCTGTTTTGGTGGAGAATAAAAAGACACAATGCTACATCTCTTACTTCATTCTTTTTGTTAAAACACCGAATGCAGGGTTTAATGAATACTTAATGATTGATAGATATTTCATATTATTAAATCTATAAAAGTGAATTTAAAGCATAATTTATAAAATGACAAACAAAGTCAGCTTCAGATAATTCCAGTCTCCCAAGCATATTTTTCCATTTTTAAGCATCTACATGGAATTACTTATGTGTAGATTTGTTCTCAATGTATTTTGATAAAAGTTAACATAATGGCTAAAAAATATATGCATAAAATCTTTTTTGCAAAAGTCTAATGATTTATTTTTGACAACTACTTTCTCTGAAAAAGTTTACTTTCTGATTCACATGTAAGTTATCACTAAAAGTGAAAAGAATGAGTGAGAAGAATCAAAAGATTCCTCACATCTTAAATAATTCAATGATCAGAAGCTCATCTTATATTGGCAGTAAATAAAGATATCATTTTCCTTTTTAAAAAGCACGCAGCATGCCACTCCCACATTCTTTTAGATCTAGAAAATGGTCTTAGGTGGGGGCTCCTCCTGCAATGAAGGAGACCCAGGTTCAATCCCTGGGTTGGGAAGAGCCCCTGGAGAAGGAAATGGCAACCTACTCCAGTATTCTTGCCTCAAGACAGAAGAGCCTGGTGGGCTACAGTCCAGGGGGTCACAAAGAGTCAGACACAACTGAGCAACCAACACATACCTTGTCCAGAGACTATGTGTGATGCTGCAGGCAGTGAGAATATATTCCCTATGTCCCCAAAGACTAAAGTAACCCAAACTGGCAAAAGGAATTTAGAACATTTCTATTTGATGTTGAGCCTTTAAAGAATCCTTTCAATGGTATCATAATTTGATTAGCATAAACTACTTAGAATCTAAGATAATGTAGCAAGATCTTTCTTTAATACTTCTATAAATCAGATAACAGAAAAAGGTCCCCAGTGAATAGGAATAATATCAGCCCCTATGATAGGAAACAGAATAATCAGAACTTCAGACATGCTCGATCTTTACGTCTTCATATCCTCAGGCTTTATCATCTCATTGTGAGGCAGTACTTATAAAAAGATTTCTCATGTTAATTGATATTATGGGCTCAGCATTAAAACAGTATGAGCACTTTGTTTTCAGTGTATCATTTTCAATACCACTGAAGATTATTCATGTCTCAAATGGAAATCCACAATCATTTTAACAAAGTCTACTACATGGCATAAATTCAAAGCATCATTTGATAAATTAAGACTATTCATATTGCAAGCCTTCATCTAGCAATATTCCCAGTTTGTGTTTGTCTTTTATTTTTAATCTGAAAAATTCCTTACATGATAGCCTACCAATATCACTGAACCTACATTTAAACAAGCAGGCAGGCAGACTTGGTTTTAATCCAAAGCAATTTATAACATTACACACTAGTATTTGGGGAGAAAAATTCAAAACATGTTAATTTCTGGGTTTGTTTTACTTTTTATTTTTCAAATTACATGTAGAGAAAATACCTGAAGCTGTATGCAAAACAGCGCTTGGAGGAAATAAGTAAAATTGTAAATTCTTATTCAACTATTACAAAATTAGAGTCTTAAAGAGTCCCATTAAAAACCTCTTTTGACTAGAGTCAAAAGAATGTACCAGTGAATACCGCCTAATGATCAGTATGACTTGAAGCTCCACCATCTGGAGGAGCTTTCCACTCAAGGGAATAAGACAAACCAAAAAGAGAATAAGAGTGAAAGTGAGAGAGTGAACTCAAAGTGACTGATAGTATTTCTTTCTAGGAAAAAAGGAAGATTTTATGTATGACGTGGTTACTGGCAGCCCTTGAAGGACAACCTACATAAAAAGGAAAATCTCAGGCTCAGAAAACAATGTAGCAAAACCACAGAGTCAGAAAATTCTAAGGCTTGCTGAAGAGTTGAAGGCCAGAATGCACAGTTATGGGTCAATGTAAGGGTGGGAGAGAGTAAGCTATGAGGCTGAAAGTTGAAGACCTTGCAGGCCATATCTATATATTTTATATATGGACTCTGATCACCTATATTCCTTTATTGTGTTTGAGGAATCCTCCATCTTAGCCTATCCAAGAAGCAAAGAATGAAACATAGCCACATTCACAACCTTCCTTAGAGCTAGGCTCCAGAAATCTGCCAGGGATTTTCCCATTGCCCCACATGATTCAGTAAGCTAGTGACATGAAGAGGCATAAGCAGTGCAGGTCGTTTCCCTGCAAGGGAAGATTGTTGTGGATCCAAGAGCAGGGTCTGGTAAGTGAGGTGTGGTGTACGCTTAGCCACAGAAGCAAACATCACACCAGAGACCGACTGGAGCATAACTCTGGGCCTGTCCCTGGCACCCTAGCCTCAACCTGCTTCTCAGAGTCTGCCAGAATTTTGTAAAGTGCCTGAGATACTTTAATAAGTCCCCTTCTGTCTATCCAGAGGAGGTACTTTCTCTTTCAACCAAGAATCCTGACTGATATGCCATTCAGAAGTTCTTTTTTTTTTTTTCCGCATTTAAGATGACTTTATTATCTGAAGTTCTAATATACCTGGTGTCCTCTATTTCTATTTTTTTTTTTGGTCATTTTTAAAATATAAATTTATCTATTTTAATTGGAGGCTAATTACTTTACAATATTGTAGTGGTTTTGCCATACATCAACATGAATCTGCCACGGGGGTACACGTGTTCCCCATCCAGAATCCCTCTCCCACCTCCCTCCCCGTACCATCCCTCTGGGTCATCCCAGTGCACCAGCCCCAAGCATTCAGAAATTCTTGACCCTTCTGTAGAGAGTATAGAACCAAAAGGGACTTCCCTGGTGGCTCAGAGGTAAAGAAGCTACCTGCAATGGAGGACACCAGGGTTCGATCTCTGGGTTGGGAAGATCCCCTGGAGAAGGAAATGATTACACACTCCAGTATTCTTGCCTGGACAGAAGAGCCTAACAGGCTACACTCCATAGGGTCGAAAACAGTTGGACACGACTAAGCGACTAGCATTTTCATTTTTTTTCATAGAACCAAAAGTCTATCAGAGGCAAGTTAATTTTCTCCAAATGTGGGTTTAATTTAGAAGTGTTCTATCTCTTATGCTTTAAAGAATTTTATAAAGTTGATCAAATTTTCCCCAAAATTTTACATAAGAACATATGTATTATTCAATTGATAATTAAAAAGAATATGGATATAGATCATCTTTTTTGAATACAGGTTATGTTTTAATTGTTAGTAGTTTACTGAAGCTTTGAAATCCTGATTTTTTTTTTAACCTTTATCTTTTTTTCCAAAATTGTCCTCTGAATCAACAAATAAGAAGTTGTTTCCTACTCCCAGATCTGTGTAGTCAGAAACTTCTCTGCAGAAATCTGCTTTTAAAAAACATTGAAGAGGATACTTTCCTGCACCAACTTTGCAGATGAATACTGTCTAAACAGTGGTCAGTAATTTATAAGCTATATAAGTTAGCACCTGAATGTGACCACATCAGATTAGAATTTGAGAACTGAAAATGCTGTGTTTTTACATTTAACTTTAAAAATGCAGTATTTCCATGTGATCAATTCAGAATTCAGTTAAAAAAAAATCAAAAGAACATTCCCACTTCATTTCTAAGCCCAACAATTTTAGGCTTTTTCATGCATTCTACCTTTTCATTCAGGCAATTCTGCTTATAGAGAATTTCCCTTTGTTATCCTTGTTGTGCATGAATGAACTATGAAAATGCACACTCTGCCAAATTAATATTTGTCCAAGTGATAGATTGTTAAGATCCACCTTTTAATTGGATGAACAACAAAGTGGCCTCAAGAGTAATGTCTGTCCTTATTTATTCGGCAAGCAATATGAGTGTGCTGAGGTAAGGCTGTGCAGTGAATCTAATTTAGGGACAGAGAATGGATATAGATTGCCAAAAATGAAAAAATCTTCTTATTTCGTATATCTCATAGGACTATATGTGACTCCTAGGAGGAAAAGTGATACATAATAAGACAACCTCTTCCATGGCTATGATCAGAAAGAGATTATTTAAACATTAAAGGGACTGTTATAAGTATTTTATAAAGTCCACCACAGAAAAAGGAATTTGAATATTCAAATTAAAATTTTCTTACAATAAAAAAAAGAAGAAACTGCACAAGAAAAAAACATATTGCAACCAAGGAAAATTCTATCTTTACTAGAAATGTACTTCTTGGCACAGTAATTAAAATAGCTCTTTTTAGGAGTCTGTCTTCTTTTTATAGCCCAGCCCAGTATGATTCATGTAATGTGAGGGTCTAATTCTTATTGTGAGTAAGAATTTCTTTCTGTATTTCTAAGCACCACCTTTAAACTACGTGCTCCTAAGTTTGTACCATGATGTTCCCAAGTAGGTTGTTAACAGTGAAACTCTTTCCAGTTGTCAAAGCTAAACCTCTTAAAGCAACCTGTTTCCCCATTGCTTCTCTTCTTATTTAGATCAGACCTTTATTGGAAATAAAAAGATGTATTACTTTTTGAAAACAAAGTAAAATACCTAAGTTTAATTTTATGTTTGCCAAGAACTAAAACTGAGCCTTTTTTCACAGTCAAGTACCAATGAACAACCCATTCTAGATGAAAAACAAAAGCTTCCCATCTACCTTTTCAAATCCAGTTACTCCTCTAGAATTTTCCACATACTGTGCTTCAGCTATCTCCCTCAAAGACTATTGTAATCACAGAACTTAATTACTGAAGAATAAATGATAGTGTATATTGTATTAAATTCTTCCATATTGACTATATGCCCATTACCTAGCAATAAATGTATCATATTTGTTTATTCATTTCCCCACATGAAAAATCACTCTATTTTCAGTAAGCAGAGCACTCACAGTATTTTACATATTAATATATTCTTGTGAAGAATAAAAGCATGCAATGTACTGTCCCTGAAGTCCTAATTATACTGCAATATATAATTTATATGTTGAATTGAGGTAATGACTTATACTCCATTGTTAGCCTATTTTTTCACATAGCATTACATCATAAGTATTTTTCAGTTTCATATAGTGAATGTAGGAAATCATTTTTAATAACTGTAATTCTGTCATGGGGTGTGCAGTAGTTTCATCATTACCTCTATATGTTTTCTCACTTAGTACGCATCACTCACAAATGTAAAGTCATCTCTGCTTTCTTCAGGATAAAAGGATGAAACTGAAATCACCAGGATAAAGGCTACATTAAAAATAACCAACACTGAAAACTTGAAATCAGCTTTGATACTTTAAGTGTTCCTTTCATATGAACCTCAAGAAAAAGTGTTAAAAGCTAGTGTTTAAGAAGTTCAAAATCAATACTTTTAAAGGAATCAAATTGTTAGATGTACCTTATAAATCTTATAAATAAGTTCATATCACATATAAAACACATTCAAAAATCATTCTCCCAAAGACATTTAAAANTATCTTTACTAGAAATGTACTTCTTGGCACAGTAATTAAAATAGCTCTTTTTAGGAGTCTGTCTTCTTTTTATAGCCCAGCCCAGTATGATTCATGTAATGTGAGGGTCTAATTCTTATTGTGAGTAAGAATTTCTTTCTGTATTTCTAAGCACCACCTTTAAACTACGTGCTCCTAAGTTTGTACCATGATGTTCCCAAGTAGGTTGTTAACAGTGAAACTCTTTCCAGTTGTCAAAGCTAAACCTCTTAAAGCAACCTGTTTCCCCATTGCTTCTCTTCTTATTTAGATCAGACCTTTATTGGAAATAAAAAGATGTATTACTTTTTGAAAACAAAGTAAAATACCTAAGTTTAATTTTATGTTTGCCAAGAACTAAAACTGAGCCTTTTTTCACAGTCAAGTACCAATGAACAACCCATTCTAGATGAAAAACAAAAGCTTCCCATCTACCTTTTCAAATCCAGTTACTCCTCTAGAATTTTCCACATACTGTGCTTCAGCTATCTCCCTCAAAGACTATTGTAATCACAGAACTTAATTACTGAAGAATAAATGATAGTGTATATTGTATTAAATTCTTCCATATTGACTATATGCCCATTACCTAGCAATAAATGTATCATATTTGTTTATTCATTTCCCCACATGAAAAATCACTCTATTTTCAGTAAGCAGAGCACTCACAGTATTTTACATATTAATATATTCTTGTGAAGAATAAAAGCATGCAATGTACTGTCCCTGAAGTCCTAATTATACTGCAATATATAATTTATATGTTGAATTGAGGTAATGACTTATACTCCATTGTTAGCCTATTTTTTCACATAGCATTACATCATAAGTATTTTTCAGTTTCATATAGTGAATGTAGGAAATCATTTTTAATAACTGTAATTCTGTCATGGGGTGTGCAGTAGTTTCATCATTACCTCTATATGTTTTCTCACTTAGTACGCATCACTCACAAATGTAAAGTCATCTCTGCTTTCTTCAGGATAAAAGGATGAAACTGAAATCACCAGGATAAAGGCTACATTAAAAATAACCAACACTGAAAACTTGAAATCAGCTTTGATACTTTAAGTGTTCCTTTCATATGAACCTCAAGAAAAAGTGTTAAAAGCTAGTGTTTAAGAAGTTCAAAATCAATACTTTTAAAGGAATCAAATTGTTAGATGTACCTTATAAATCTTATAAATAAGTTCATATCACATATAAAACACATTCAAAAATCATTCTCCCAAAGACATTTAAAATTATATGACAGAAGTCAGAGATTAATGATAAATTTACTTAGGGTTACATAAATCCCATTCCAGAGATAGATTTATTATCACCTATTTTTGAAGTTTACTTGATTTGGATATGCTTGAAATGATGGCCCACTAAATTAAGAAATTGTCAATGACTGTTACTTGTGCCTAACTATTCTACTCTAACTCAAGTCGCAAAGAGTCGGACACGACTGAGTGACTGAACTGAACTGAACTATTCTACATATAAGAAAAATTAAGTAAAAACACTCAAGACTATTTAAAGGCTGCTCTTCATTAATACAACACTAGATAAACTCCTCTGTTATTCCCTCCTCTATTTAGTTTTTTAAATTAATATTTAGCTATAGAATTTTGTTCTTAAAATGAAATATTTCTTGAATTATATTTATCCAGCATTAGTTGAATAACTGTGTATTTCCAAAGGAGAGAGCAGGAGAAGCATGGATTGAAACAGCTGTCACGCTACCAAATCTAACAGCCTGATGTTAATTTTGAAACATCCCTCATTCTGCCAGGGAATGGCCTCCTATTGCTTTCCAAAGAATCACAATCTCATGGAATGAATGCTCCTTTGAGGCCCTTTAGGCTAAAGTTTATCCCATCAGTTTGGAGCAGACCATTTCTGAGTCTGCACTCAGCTCTAACTTTCATTTGACAGCTCAACAGCCATGCCACCCTCCAATCACAGAGGAGGTTGTTATGAGACATTTATCTTTATATCTTAGTGTCTCAATATATTTTTATCACTCTGTGGTTCATAAAGCATTTTTAGATCCATTATCTCGTGTAACTGTCACAATCCAATAGAAAAGGTATGTAATCTATTATTAGTCCTCTTTTATAGATGATTCAGGAAGACAAGGTGATAAAGTAACTGATGTTAGAGATATTATAAATACCTAGGTCTCTTCATGTCCAAGACAGTCAACATTCCACTATCTCTTCTAACATTCTCTGGTCATTTAGGCAAAAATAATCTTATTGCTTAAAATGATCTGTCATTTACCACCTTAAAATACACAAGAGCCTAAGAAATCTCAGTAGATCTTTTTTTATTAAGATTTCTCTTATTTAAATAGATAGTACTCTTTACAATCCATTTCAGAATTAGCATAGACAATTTTCTACAATGCATAAAAAGTTACTGTATTTGATATACATGAACTACAACATGAAAAATGTCTATCCACTGAGGGTAAGGCAGGATTTGAGGATGCAAATGTTCTAAACCACTGGATATTATCAAACCTTAGTAAGTAATGCAGGTATGATGGCTAATTTTATGTGTCAGCTTGGCAAGGCTATGATGCCCAGCTGTTTGGTCAAACAACAGTCTATGATATTGTTATGAAGGTATTTTTAGATGTGATTAACATTTAAATCAGAACTCTGAGTAAAGCAAATTACCTCCACGGTGTGGGTGGGCCTCATCCAATCAGTTGAAGGCTATCAGAGACAAGAATAAGAGTCCCCCAAAGAGCAAGGCATCTTGCCTCTAGACTGTTTTCAGATATGAGCTGCAACATCAACCTCTGCCAGAATTTCCAGCCTATCAGACTTCCCTATAGATTTTGGACTTTCTAGCTCCCACATTGTGTGAACCAGTTCCTAAAATCTCTGTTTCTCTACAGAGTTGGATAGATAGGTAGTTAGACAGACAGACATACTATTGGTTCTGTTTCCCTGGAGAACCCTAATGCACTAAGTTAGATTTATTAACACCTATTCCTAAGCTCCTTCTGCTTTTCATTCTTTGGGCTATGGAAGCTAGAAGTACTCAATTTACCTACCTCTCCTGCAGTCACAGATAATTCTAACCAGGTATATGGAGGCAGAGGTCTATGGAGACTTCAATCCCTGAGAAAAAGGACTAAGCTCAAGCCAGTAGAAAGTATTCCCCCTTCCTACCTGGTACTAGGGTTAGTTTCTTTTAGATGCGTGAAATCCATACGCATGGGAACAGAGTCAACACTCTTAGCAAAAGCAGACCAGAAAGACAGTAAAAGCATGGGACCATGATGGATCATTTAGTATCTACTTAGTCATGGCCTACTCACCTACGTATCTGGAAAACAGATAAACAAAAGCCACTGTGGCCAAATTTTTATTATTATTTTTTTAGTTAAACATATTCTTACCTGATACAATAAACTTGTAAAAAGGCTTTTGCAGATCTACCCCAATATTTACAGCATTAAACTGGTAACTATTTGTTTCCTTATGAACAGGTTAGTAAAAAATAATTTTAAAAAGTAAAAAATCAGAAGCCCGAGTACAATTGAGCACTTAATGATTTCCTTAATGAAAATCTGAGACAACAATTAATGAGTATCTTTTTTAAAAGGCCTCATTTACAGCTATGCTGGAAGAAATCAGCCATGCTGATCAGTTGATACCCACAAAGCAAGACTAAGAAGTCAGTTCACCCATAGGTACAAATAGCTCTAGAACAGCATTAATAAATAAGAATGTAGCTACATTTTTAGGCTAGATATACTTTTCACAAATAACTCATTTTATTTACAAAGCTGCACAAATCAGAAGCTGTTTTCAGTGAATTAATAAAACAAAGAAAAAAAATTTATTTAGCATGATGTATGACCCTAAATGGCAACCCACTCCAGTGTTCTTGCCTGGAGAATTCCAGGGATGGGGGAGCCTGGTGGGCTGCCGTNTTACAAAGCTGCACAAATCAGAAGCTGTTTTCAGTGAATTAATAAAACAAAGAAAAAAAATTTATTTAGCATGATGTATGACCCTAAATGGCAACCCACTCCAGTGTTCTTGCCTGGAGAATTCCAGGGATGGGGGAGCCTGGTGGGCTGCCGTCTATGAGGTTGCACAGAGTCAGACACGACTAAGTGACTTAGCAGCAGCATCATGACCCTAAAATATAAGGTTAGAGGCAGGTTTTAATATGATTATGGAGGCTGAAATAGAGGCATTTCAAAATGAACTGGATTGGAAAGATTGAGGCACATTGCACAGGAATTTGAATAAAGCAGTTTTCAGAGTACATTAAATTAACCTAGTGGCTTAAGGTTTCCCAGAATTCTAAGACTATCTGAGAAACCAGAAGAGATCCTCAATTCCCAGTGGGAAAAGAGGATTGTCATTCATACTTTTCAGGGTCCATCTGTCAGCTCTTGTCTGTAGTCTTAGGCACTGCTTTTTGGCAACAGTTCAGCTCTCAGTTACACATTGACACAATCAGCCTTATGTGGGTTCAGTTCAGTTCAGTCTCTATTTTCTTCTTTCATGCTGTGACCTCCTCTTCTACAGCTTTGACCTCAGGGGGTCCAGACTGCCCACACAGTACCCAGAGAGCATCAGGCACAGCCCACCTTGGCTCACCTATGCTGAGGAAACTGACCTACCTTCTCTTTAAAGTTAAAATAAACTTTTCCATGAAGCCTTCCTGCCAAAATGGCATAGCCCCCATTGATGCACCTTTTAAACATTTACAGTGGTCATCTATATACAACTCATAGATTTCATGCTCATTTCCACACTATTAATATTCTTAATTTCAATATCCTTTTCCCCAGGTACATTCTAAATTCTTCAAGGGAAGAACAATTCATGGACACTTATATACGGTTAAGTGGTTTAAATGCACTTATTCAGATATGGTCTCAGTTCAGTTCAGTTGCTCAGTCATGTCCGACTCTTTGTGACCCCACGGACTGCAGCACGCCAGGCGCCCCTGTCCATCATCCACTCCCAGAATTTACTAAAACTCATGTCCATTGAGTCGGTGATGCCATCCAACCATCTCATCCTCTGTCGTCCCCTTCTCCTCCTGCATTCAATCTTTCCCAGCATCAGGGTCTTTTCCAATGAGTCAGCTCTTTGCATCAGGTGGGCAAAGTATTGGAGTTTCAGCTTCAGCATCAGTCCTTCCAATGAATATTCAGGACTGATCTCCTTTAGGATGAACCAGTGGGATCTCCTTGCAGCCCAAGGGACTCTCAAGAATCTTCTCCAACACCACAGTTCAAAAGCGTCAATTCTTCAGCACTCAGCTTTCTTCACAGTCCAACTCTCACATCCATACATGACTACTCAAAAAACCATAGCCTTGACTAAATGGAACTTTGTTGGCAAAGTAATGTCTCTTCTCTTTACTCTGCTATGTAGGTTGCATCTCCATCTGCAGGGATTTNTCAGCTTTCTTCACAGTCCAACTCTCACATCCATACATGACTACTCAAAAAACCATAGCCTTGACTAAATGGACCTTTGTTGGCAAAGTAATGTCTTTGCTTTTTAATATGCTGTCTAGGATGCAGTCTAATATCATGATATTTCTACTGTATAACTTATCATTTTGTTTAAACTCAAGAAGCAGCTGTATCTTTCTAAAGATAAAACCGTTTATCTTTCAGATAAAACTGTTATCTGAAGCACCATCTTTATTTTCGTATTATGTCTACAGCTAAGTGGACTGCGGGCACTCAACACAAATCAGCTCACTCTGATATTTCTAATAAGTATGTTAATAACTCCATTTACACATAGGGCTTTTCATGAGAATTTATTCAATGTAAGTCCATGTAAAAGTCACTCTTAGAAACTAATAATTATGAAACATTCATATTAAAAATCTCAGAAACAATAAGGGTTTTTACAAAGTCTTCACTCTTTTTGAAAAAAAACATATTTCACCATTTCTTGAGATACTGTGTGTGCTTTTTTGAGAAGTAAAGGAGAAATATTCATTCTAACATTAATTATCAGAACAAGAAATATTCTTAAGATAAAATGAGCTCTCGGAATACATCCCAATAATTGAAATTCTAGTGTGATATATATGCCCGTGTGCACTTCATTTCTAAACAGTACAGCTGGGAAAACAATTTAGATAAAACTGACAGCCTACATTTTTACCCTTGCCCTGAGGTAGAGTAAAATATACAATTTTCTGTTTCTATTGAGAATGAAAACTTTAATGTTAGATATTTTTCTAGTAAACATAAATGCTAAGGACTGGAAGAACTCGAACAATTTTGGTCCCTTTCACTCACTCTTCACAGATCTCTTCCAGAAAGATTAAGAGACTCTTTATCTCTAACAGGTAAGCATGTCAGTGGGGAGAGCAATACCTCTCCATTCAGGGTCTTTACTGTCTGACCTTTGTAGCCTACCTCTTTTCTTTCCAATTTCCTCATAGTGAATTACTTGAACTTGTCAATTCCTATCTGACATCATAGATTCAAAATAAAAGTGAAATGCCATTCTTTGAATCCTTAGGCAGAAGGTGAATGTAACGTTTCAAGAAAAATATGGTCTTGGGAATCAAATAAAACAGAGTTTGAAGCTAAACTCTGACAGCTCTCTAGTTGTGTGACCTTGGGCAAGTTACTGAATTGCTCTGAGCCTGTTGTCCACTTCTGGCATAAGACAAGGTAAACTTCATCTCACTTAATCCCCCTTACAGCCAGTATAATGCTTGCTACATAACTAGTGATCAATAATTAATTTTTATGGCTCATATAACTATAAATCAATTTGGTGGTTAATTTGATTACATTATAGACCTAGAAAAGTTAAAAAGCTCAGATTATTACTTATCATAAACATCATAAAATACTGAACATTTCAGACATTTCCTAGCATATATTCATGAGATGGAGTCGAAATTAATAAAACCACACCGAGCTTCAGGCCAGCATTTGATCACACTGTCTACACTGCTTTTTACACCACAATAAGTCCTTGTTTTGACTCCCATTTTCTCCACAAGCAATAAAGCTTAACTGTTAAAAGATCCAGAGATGCATCCAAATTTACTTCAAGAGTAAGGATAGCATTAAAAAAAAAAAATCTGATCAAACAGCACTATAACATGCCACACTACTAATCAATTTTTAAAATAAAAGAAAATCTGTTTTACCCAGATCTAGATTAATTTGGCCAAGCCACATTGGTTCTACTCTACAGAAAAAAAATATGGCAAATATACCAACCCCAAAATGTGTTTACATTTTTCTAATATTCCAAAATCTGTGACTAACAAATATATATAAAATGGCGATAAAAATAATATGCCATTAACATCATTCTTTGTTCAGCTTACACAAATTGTGGAGGCTGTCTGTGTTTATATCCCATCAATACATATATTTAAACTGAAATTTACAACTAGGATAGTGAAACAGAAAGCCAAAAAAGAAATTCATTACTCAAATCCCCCCAAATATTTTTTCACATAGTGTTTTCAATCACAAATTTCCCTCTGGACAAGGAATAAGATGAAAGTGGGAGCTCTTTAAAAATAAAAGCACAAATGTTTTACATAAGCAGGAACTGTCAGTACTATTACTTACACACTTTACATAAAACTGATAATTGCTAAACAGTAACACCTGGAAAGCAATGGAACAGATCTGCTATTTTCATACACATTTTACAACTGTCTGTCAAATTTGGTAAAAATCAACTACACCCATTATCAACTGTTTCAAGTGATTCTTCAAAATGATGTATTTGACAAAACGGAACTTTGGTCCAATTCAACTGAGATTTAAGTTTTACAAGCCTTGAGTATTTTGAAAGTGTTTGCTAGGATTCTATTTGCATCTATGAACACGAAACCCACTTCATGTGACCCTTTATTAAAAATGTCAAACAGAAATGTCATATTTTCTCTCTTAATCTGGCAATTAAGAGGGATTTTACAAGAAAACTATAATCAAATTTCATAATGTGTCCAGATTATTAGGTCAAGCTTACTTTGTAAGCTTAGAAATCATTCTAAAAATGAACTGAGGGAGAATAAAATCTGATAACACACTCTGAACACTATGAACTCTAGAAAATAGAAATATTAGGTAAATAAAGGACAGAAAGTTAAATTTTAGTTAAGATTAAGAAAATTAGAAGTTAGGTGAGAAAAAGGATAGAAAAATAAACTTTATTTAAATAGGGGACTAATAGGACCTCATGATAAATGTCTACATTTATAGGATTTGCTTCATGACCTTTTTATTGCATAACTCATAATAAATACATATTTCAATGAATATAATGTCATTTATTATATTGCTTAGGTTTCAAAACAGTAATTTATGGTATAGTGTTAAATGCTCTTTAAATGAAAAGACATCAGTTAAAATGGACTCGAAATTATTTTTACAATTGACTGTTAAACAGTCCATATGTAGAATTTACTCAATTGAATATATATTACAGTAATGTATATGTAACAAATGTATACAAAAGTAATCATCAGTTACACACTTATAACCAATGAAAATAAATATTCACAAACACTATTATAAAATATATTGTCAGAGAACAACTATTGATTAACAAAGGTTATTTGACTGTGGTGGGTCTCTCTACAGACCTTCCAAAGTTAGGAGATATTCTTTCTATACTGTGATTATCATATTCTTTCTATAATGTGATTGACTACAACTTTGTAAATCTTTAAAAATATTTAATTTAAAACAAGGAAAGCAAGAAAGCTATACATTAAATATGAGAATTGCACAATTTAAAAAAACCTTGGGCTAAAGACATGAATCTTAATGTAAGCAATTATATGGGTATGATGGATTTATATGCTATGTAATCTAAAATTATCCTGCTCTAAATATACCTGTAACAGAAGCACCTACAGTGCAATTAATTAAGACACAAACAGAATATATGCTCATAAATCTGAAACTCCAGTTTGACAAAGGAAGACACGTATCTAAGAGATATGGAACACTGACCTAAAGCCATTTCAAACAGAAACCTTATAAAATTATTTTATAAGAATAACTCTAAAAAATATTCTTTATTGAAAAAGCAGCATTCAGAATAATATTTCTATAGGCTACCTCTTGTGACACACAAAAATTAGTGACTAGGGGGAATACAGGTTTATACACGGTTGTCTGACACCCAAGACAAACTCTGGAAGAAAAGAGTGGATACTTAGTAGGTGGAGGGTTTCTCCAGGCAGAGAGAAGACAGAATTTGAAAGATTTTTCACTGTATGTATTTTTAGGCTTTTTTTTTTGTTTTTTGTTTTTTTTTTTGAGCCATTTAATAATATTACTTGTTCAGAGAACTAACTACAACTTACAGTTTAAAGAATTTTAAGATAAGTCACTAACCTTAACAAATTAAATTTTAAACAAACTAAACTATTTCATCCTATGACTATGATTTGATTCTTCTTTTTTTATTTTTAAACAATAACTGCTTAATCTATGAGTGAAGCTTGCTTAAAAAAAAGGCATTTATGTAGTCTGATAATACAGCAGAGCAATACTCCTGCCTCTATAATCTGGGAAAGTTGTTCAAGTTATGTGGGCCTTACTTTTTAAGTATTTGCTAAATAAATGAATGATGAGTGAGACTCAATATACCCAAAAGAGAACTCATTTCTCCTTTGCCCATGCCTCAGAGAAAGCAATTACTGAAAACTACCTTCTTCCATTACTCCCTCCCTCTAGAGATATTACTCTCACCTGAGACCAAAACCTAGGAGTTATCCTAAACCCCATTCCTCCCCACCCCCCACTACATCTAACCAATCACCTACTCTGTCAATTCTCTGCCCTCACTACCTCTCAATTCCATCTCTTCACCTTCACTTCCACTTTGATTCTTTGATTAAGACTTGACTCTAACTTGGGTATGGGGCAATAGCCTCCTAACTGTCTTATTTAACTGTCCTTCGATACAAGAGCCTCCAATCCACCTTTCTGTGCTCCGGCCACCAAGGGGTAAACTGATCATGGCTGCGTATGAAGAATTCTTCAAAGCTCTCCATTATGGAACCGATTTTTCACTCTGACTGCTTATTAGAATCACCCAGAAAGATTTTTAACATACTATTCATGGTCTCCCCATCAACTGAGTCTAAATCAATTATATCAACCCCACTAACTCTAAGAAATACTCATCTACAAGGTATACTCTAAACTTTTGAGGATGCTTTACAGGGCCTTTCACAATCAAGTTCTACCAACAGCTTTGAAGCCTCATGTCTCCGGCCACTAGATATGATTGAATCAAACACACTATTTGCTACCATGCTATTATTTTGCCCTTGACTTTTCATATATCCACACTTACGTGGCAATGTCCCTATACATGACTTCATTTGGAGGAAGCACTGCATCTTTTCTGTTCTCCTTGGGGACTTCTTCTCTTACATTCCTGTGCCCCCTAGGCTAATGCTATTGCGCTGTGCTCAGTCAAGTCTGACTCTTTGTGACCGCATGGGCTGTAGCCTACCAGGCTCCTCTGTCCATGGAATTTTCCAAGCAAGAATAGTGGAGCATGTTGCCGTTTCCTATTGCAGGGGATCATCCTGACCCAGGAATCTAACTTGAGTCTCCAATGCAAGTGTCTCTTACATTGGCAGGCAGATTCTTTACCACTGCACCACCTGAGAAGCCCCCTGTGTACCCTATACTTTCCTCCATGATAGCAGTCAGCTATAGCAGTGGGCAAGGAAATATTTTAGAATGACAGGCTGAAATTAAAGTCATCCCTTTAAGTTATGGTTTCTCTACTCAATGAAATAGATCACTAATAGCTTTTTTCCTGCCAAGCTCTAATTCAAAAAGTCACTGTTAAAGCAAATAATTCAATGGAAACCTTTCACCTATATTTTAAGAACTCTATTACTATATAGTATTCAAATGCAATAAATAAAAACAGAAACACCATAAGCCTTGCATGGATAAACAATGTGTTTTTTTTTTTAATGTTTTAAATCTTGTGTTTTTCTACAACAAAAAAAATATATGAACCATAAAAATCAGACCATGAGAAAACATACAATTGTTTTCATTTTATATATTAATATATTCACTTGGAACAGACAAGAGACAGACTTAGAAATAAATGCAGAAGGGCTGATTCTTCTCTTGTGATTTTTCCCAAAATAACAAAAGGAAAAAATGTAACTTTCAAGGAATAGTTAAAGATGGACTGTATGTTTGAAAAAAGAAAATGAATAAGCCACATGAGAATCACAAGTTTTTCACACCATCCATGCTATTGGACTCACTTGTCAAAGATTCTGATGTAATGAGCCGGGGATGTGTTCCAGCAACAGAATTTTTGCAAAGATCCCACAGAGCTCGCATCATGCAGTCAGGTTAAAGTACCACTGAACCAGCACCCTCCCTACTACAGCAAGGTCCATCTTTCAACAGGCAATTGCAATCCCGAATCCCCCTCCCACCTCCTTGTGTACATCTGTGGTGGATTCATGTCGATGTATGGCAAACCCAATAGAGTATTGTAAAGTCAAATTAAAAAATAAATTGATTAATTAATTTTAAAAAAAAAAAAAAAGGCAATTGCCATAGAACTTTCCGATCAACATGATTTCCTTCCCATGAGGGGAAAAAGGCATATTAACATTGTAAATTGGAAAATATTAATGATAGTTGTTATGCAGGAATTAGCATATGTCAAGCATTATTCTAACAGCTTCCAATACATTGATCTTCTCATTCTTTGCAATGGCTCTGTAAAGCTGGCGCTATTGCATGCCGATCTATTTCTGCAAAAATAGCTAATAGTTACAGAATGCGGACCACTGTCAGGTATTATTCTGAGTGCTGTCATATACAGTAACACATTTAATCTTCACCTCAGTGTTGTGAGCTAAGTACTGCTATATCGACTTGACAGAGGAGGAAACTAAGGCACTGAGAAGTTAAATAACCCGACTAAGGTCACACAGTTAGTGAATGGTAGAGATGGGGTGTGAAGTCAGGTACTTAAGCTCCAGACTTAATTAAAAAACAAAATTCTAGTGATCTGTGCTTCAGTCAGTCGTGTCCGACTCTTTGCACCCCCATGGTTTATGCAGTTTGATGGAATTTTCCAGGCCAGAATACAAGAGGGTAGCCTTTCCCTTCTCCAGGGCATCTTCCCAACCCAGGAATCGAACTGGGTTCTCCTGCACTGCAGGCGGATTCTTTACCAACTGAGCTATGAGGGGAGCCCATATAAGAAGATATATTAATATGAAATAAAATTGCTAAAGATGTCTTTAGCTTTCTCTTCAGGAGACTGTAATACAAACAAGAGAGGATGATGCTCACTGAAGAAAATTAAAATAAGAATCATTTGATTCTAGTTCCAAGACAAGTACCACTGTTGGACACAACTGGAGCACTCACGATTTAGAAGAAAAAAGACTGAGAAGGATGACAGAGATGGAAACCCAATTCGATATCAGATATGAAATAGATTGGTTAGAAGACTGCCTCTCCCTCCCTGGGAGCTCCATAAAGACAGGAAGGCATGTGTGCCCACTGCTGATAAAAACTGCTCAATAGATCTATTTGAGCAAGTGAAATGAGCTAGCTTTTAAGATGTAAGATAACTGAATTCTAAGGCAGAACACTTCAATTTATTATAACCTTATATATTTTTCATGTTTTAAGATACTCATCATGAATATTAAATATCATTATTTCATTAAAGATTCATTCTTGTATAATAGAGTATTAGATATTATACCATTTCATCATTAAAATGTAGATCTTTAAATCTTAATCTATGCATTTAAAATTTATGTTAAAATTAAAATTTATATAATAAATTTTAAATACATATAATTATGTAACTTATATAATATATAATTCTTATTAAATTCATGAAAAAAAAGACATTTCTAATAATCTAGGTTAAAAAAAAGCTAGGTAACTCTAGGCAGAGTTGTTAGGAATTCTCTTGGGCCTGACCCTGGGCTCCTCAGGTGAGGTCCACTATCTGTCCATGATCTGGTTTTATTCCTCTATTTGTAGCAGGCATCTCTACCTTCCTCTTAATGAGCAAAGCACAAACACGGAGCTTCCCTTAATCAAGGACACAGTGGCTGTACTCTGGGTTCCCACCGAACAACGTGCATAAATCAAACTTCCTGTTGGTCAACCTAATACAGATCATTCAAGTAAGAAGAAATACCCATGGAGGGCTCTCTGAAGGCTATTCTGTATTTTAAAATATAGTCAAGCAAATTGTCAAAGAATGGTGTACTTGCCTTGTCTCCAAGTAGAATTCATCCTGAAGAATTACCCTTGTGTGCTACAGTCCAGGTTTATACCGAGGGAATTCAGAAGAAACATCCAAGCCAATCATACTATTCTATTTATCAAAGAAGTGGTGCTGAGTATATGATCCCTCATAGCCCCTGTCTGCTCCACAGGGAAGATTTCTCTTAGGTATCAATATAATGTCAAGCTAGTGTTCTCTTTAATGCCACAAAAAAAAAAAAGAGTTCAGCATGCATTTTCCTTTATGAAAAAAAAAATATTTTCTATACATCTTCCTTTTTCCCCTTATTTTATTATATATTATGTTTATTAATCTGTATATTTCTTTAAACCATCAACTTTTGAAGGTACTGGTACTCTATAAATAAATAGGTCTACAATTAAAATTAAAGAAACAGAAAGGAATATGAAAAGAAACCGACTGAAGAATGAAGGACTTTAAAGAATTAGAATTCTGAGAAACTGCAACCCTTCAACTTTTCAGTTTACATGCTTTCGTATTGTTCAATAATATTAAATAATGACTTTATGATTCAAGACACTGATTTTTTAAATTTTAATAAAGTTTATGTTTAGCTTAAACACCTTATTAAAAGTTAATCTTAAAATATTTAGAGCAAAAGAAGTTACATGCTATCGTCAAAGTAAAGTGTAGTTCAGTTATATGACAAAGTACACTTCTTTGTATGTTGAACCCTAATTCATCAATTCACTAGATAGAAATGAGATTGAAATAAATGTTTCTCACATAGCTTTTTGGAAGCCAATACAAAGTGCAAGTAGAAAACTGACTTGGATTTTTTTCAGGAAATTAGAATACTTTTGATTGATTAAGAAGGAAAAGTATTCAAAGGTTTTTAATATGAGAATTTATGTTATCATGGAGCTAATTTCAAATTGCATGGAAGCATCTTCCCAGCTTAGCATTTTCCATAACTGTTACAAAGCACACATTCTTCATAATTCAGGTGGTAAGGCACCAGTTAATGAAAACGAACTACCTAAGGCTACAAAACATGGAAAATCTGTACCAAGTTTCTCCTTCAACTCATAATGTAATTTTATTTTGTACAATGAAGAAAACAGTGGGGTAGAAAGAGATTTCATAAAATCAACGTGTGATGATTTCATCTGACAAGTGGAATGGGGGTGGGAAGAGTAGGTGTGAGAAGCTTACTGCTTTTAGTGAAGTTAAAAACTAAATATGACTGAATCAAAACCAAGAAATGATTTCTGAAAGACTGAATTTAAGATGAAAATCCCAGACTTATACTTTTCCATAGATATTAATATACTTTGGGGGCATAAACTGTGTTCATGATGCAGTAAAATTAGCATTATAGAAAAAGGAAGCTCATAAGTAAGAGAAAGAAGCTAAGCAGGACGTTTAACAGGCCTATAAGAATGGGCCACATATTTTAACCTTAATGGTTATGTTACAAAGAACTTATTTATACACTTAAATTTTTTATAGTTTAGTTCTCTGGTATTAGAAGCCCAGGGAAACTCTGCCAAAATATATTCCTTTGTGAAATAATGGAATTTTCTAGGGTGTTTATAGCCTTTAGGGGGCCAAGCTAAGACATAAGACACTTTGGTATGAAATTAACTCTTTAAGAAATCTAATAAAGATCTGTTTAGTCATAAGAAATGGTTTTTTAAACCACAGAAATATTACTATCAACGTTGAGCTCTGCCTTGTTTGACACAACATTTAATTAGACAATAAAGATATATATTCTTTGGCTCCATTTAACTGCAAACATTAAAAAGATAAATACACACTATTCTGAAAATGACTCTTAGATAGATGAAATGCAAAACTCCCTCACAGGGAAAAGAATTATGGAAATTAAGTTGTTTTAATGCTTTAATATAAGTGATCTTACTAAAACCAGAACCAAAGAAAAGGAACTTCCAATTCTAATAAGACACAGAATGAATATGAATTGTATAAAGAAATTTTCAACAGTGAGAACTTTCTAGTTATTTACTCCAAAATTCCTATAACAAAGAAAGTATAACTATATTATATGATGTACAACTCTAAATGGCCAAGTTTGAAAAATTAATTCTTCTATACACTATTTAAAATAAACATCTCATTTTCACTAGAAAATTTCTTCATATCCTGGAGAATACTTTAATGAAATTTTCAACATGTGGATTATTGATTCAAAGTATAACACTCTTATACTTATCTGGGCCAGGCAGGTAAATAAGCATGCAAGGGGAGGTTGGTGCACAACAATAAAGATGTGAAGGGACATGAGACTGCCTGCCTCTGGTAATGGCATCAAAAAACAAAATGTAAAAAAAACCTTAAAACAATTTCCATGCCAAACAACATTCAAGAGCCATATGCAGCCTCCTAAACTGCCATATTGCAGCCCAGATAACTAGAAAAACAGTAGCCAAGATAGAGCTCAACCAAAGATGTGAACTTAGATGAGAGTAGGTGCCAATAAATTCTAACACTCACAGAATGTAAAGCACAGAATAATTTTTCACGATCATGCTTCAGTTAGTCATCTATACTTACACAATTTGAGGTATAAATAAGTATAATGGCAACTCATGAAATCTGTTGATTATGAACATCTGCCACATGTTCTTGGGCACTAGATGTTTCTAACTCCAGGTGGGAAAGTAAGAGTCTCAATTCTGATTCTCCAATGGTCTCAAGTATAGAGAGAACCAGTCTAAGATCCATCAGCAACCAAAGGCCTCTCTATTCAGAAGAGGGCTAGCTGTTCCTGGGCCCTACGAGTGATGTCTTGGAATATCAAGGTTGGCCTGTCATGAGCACTTTCATTTACTGAAAACCTGATGAGGGACAGTGTGTATCAAAATGCAATTGTAATTTATCTTATTTATCGTTAATGACAGAAGAAAGAAAAAGTAGGTAGAGATGACAGGGGAAGAAACAGACCAAAGGTCCGACAAGCAAGACATTTTCCTGGACCACCAGGACCAGACGGTAAGGAAGAACCGATGCTATGTATCAGTTCCTGAAATACCTGGGAAGCCCCAGGATGGGGTTCTGGTTGCCTTGAGACGTAAGTTCCTGGGTGGGTCCTGTGAACTGACTGCAGGATGAGATACTGACTTCCTTTCCTACTGAAAATTCCAATGAAACTCAGAAAAGGAGGTTAACCTAGAAAGCCACACAGTCATTTTTTTATAATGTAGATAGAGTCTAATCTGTATGGGATTCCTTAAATACATATATTAAATATCACTTGTTAAACAATATTTTCCACCATCTCCTTAAGATTAGTTATTTAATATGATGTTCAAAGACTGAAGCAAATATTTGTAGTGTGTGTCTTAAAGTCTTCCATGTTTTATGTTTTACTAATATTGGATTCTTTATAATTCTAAAATATTATAGAAACATACTGGATACTTGTTCTTTGACAAAAAAAACCCTCAAACTTGAACTTTTTAATGAAAAAAATTTCATTTATTTCCAGTCTGACTTTTCTGATATAACTGAATCACTTATGACTAATAATTATTAAATGAATAAAATTGATGAATTGTGTTATATGTAATATACTATATGATTTATTCAGCATTATGACAATAATAACTAACATCTATTGACAATTTACTATGTGCCATATATATATATACTGTCAAAACTATATAGAACTATATATGGATCATGTCATCAATTCACTTAATCTTCTAGAAAATCTATGAGGCAGACACCATTACAATATCTACTTTCAACTGAATTAAACAAGACTTATAATTTAAAAAGCCAATGAAACTAATGAGCAGTACACTAGTGACTCAAATCCAAATTCAAGTTTATACCTCCATCTCTTCCCGCCTCCCCCTGCCCGACTTCTTTTTTCTCCTCCCTTGCCAATATTATGCTTAATTATATACATAAAACACAGAGGAAGTAGACTTCAATCTAGCAGTAAAGAATACTAGAAGATTCCTAGAATTTCAAAAAATGTAATTTATAGTCAAGAATAGCTACATGCTATACTGCTGTTGCTGCTGCTAAGTAGCTTCAGTTGTGTCCAACTCTGTGCAACCCCAGAGACGACAGCCGACCAGGCTCCCCCGTCCCTGGGATTCTCCAGGCAAGAACTGGAGTGGGTTGCCATTTCCTTCTCCAACGCATGAAAGTGAAGTCGCTCAGTCGTGTCCGACTCTTCGCCACCCCATGGACTGCAGCCCACCAGGCTCCCCCGTCCCTGGGATTCTCCAGGCAAAAGTACTGGAGTGGGGTGCCACTGTCTTCTCCACATGCTATAAAATCTATAATTTTAATATTTTGTCTCAATCCTCTTCCTACAAGATCTGCAAGCCTGTTTATCATTTTTAAAATATTCAGGCTTACCTAGTGGCTCAGTGGTGAGGAGTCCACCTGCCAATACAGGAGACACGGGTTCGATCCCTGATCAGAGATGATCCCACAAGCCACAGAGCAACAAAACTGAGCGCCACAACTATTGAACCTGTGCTCTGGAGCCCAAGATCCTCAACTACTGAAGTCTAAGCACCCGACAGCCCGTGCTCTGCAACGATAAAAGCTACCACAATGAGAAGCCTGTGCACCTCAACTAGAGTAGCCCCCACTCTCCAAAACTAGAGGAAAGCCTACACAGCAAAAAGGCCCAGCATAGCCAAAAATAAATAAACATTATAAAAAAGATAACATTCCATCATTTTTAATTTATTCAGACTCAGAAAGTGTGAACATGTTTCGGTAAAAGTCCTCTGAACTTCGCAAGAACTTTCATAAGGAGGAAAGGTCAAACAAAATTCTGAAATCCATCAAAAGTTCAGCAAAGAAAATTCAAAATTTTAAGAAAATTTTTTTTGCAGATGGTTCTTTTAAAAGAAATATGGAAACAAAATTACAGAGCATTTTCATAGTTTATTCTGTGACTGGATGTGAAATCTCACCTTTATGTGAATGCCAACCCAGAACAGAACAAATTAATTTTTTAATATAATGTGAATAGTAGCACAGTTGGACATTTTAAGTAATCTAAAATCCAAACTGGAAAGCCCTAATTTGGCTGTGTCCCAGTCCACCTACTAAGGCATCTATTAAATGTAGAATACACCCTATAAACACTTAGATATAACTTAATTGTATACTTATCATTATTAAATTTATTAACAGATACTGTTTAATATATTCCTTGGTAATGAAAGTTTCCATCATTCCTTTAAATAAGACAGAGTTCTGGTTCAGTCTCCTTTAAAGACTGAAATCAGAAAATAAAGTAAATTCTATACAATTGCTTAGCAAAACATCAAGTCAACATTCTGAAACAATATTTCTTTGGAAAATAATGCTTTGTAAAGCAAGAAAAAATGTAGAAATTATTTTTTAAAATAGATTCTGAACTTAGTGATGGACAATTGTCAGTCTAAAATTTAAATGTATTACCAAACGTTAATGTAAATATGTTGGTCATGAAGTTACCTCCTACAAAGCTTGGCATCCCCTCTGTCTCTTCACTTATGTCAATTAATGAAAATACCTAAGATTCACTAATTCCAATAGAAAGGGTACAGATCTATGATAATTCCCTTTTAAGTGAACAAATACCTATATTATAAATAAAATAATAAGTCAGTTCTTAAGCATGTATGTTCACCTGAGCATATTTTACTGTCTTGGATCACGAATGGGTAGACTGCTTTGTGAGGATTGCACCTTCATAGCAGAATCAATGAAAAGTTAAATGGAAGGACATGAAACAAAACGTTTTCTAAAACTGTCTATGTGATATTAAGTTAATACAGTATCAGATAAAACACAATAATTTTCCATCTTTTATTTAAAATATGGATGATTTTTTACTCATCCATACAGAGCCAACATCTACAAAATGATATTTTTATGTAAACAAAAATCACCTGAGATTTTCATGTTAAATATTCATTCTTACCTTCCAGCTAGTTTTATATTAAATGGAGACAAATCTTTTTCATTAAATTCATTCCAAATTACCTATTTTCCAACTATAATGTACTTACATATATCTTTATAATACAAGTAGTCATTAGCCAGTTTTATAAAAGAAAATTACTATTTCTATCAATAAAAGTAATGAGGTATATACTAATTTTAAATTTGCATAGTGCATATTTCAAGTAACTAGTTATTAATATTTACTCTGTAATAAATATAAGAAATACTTTCTATAGTGTAGATATCCTGAATCATTAAAAAAAAAAAGCTAAATTAAGGAAAGTAGGATTACATTTCTAAAAGAAAAGTGAATGGAACTGTGTAATCTTGAGGTATAATGACTTCATAGGGAACATGTTTTCATAAAATGTTTCTTCTATACTAAGAAAGCATGAAAAATTTGAAAAGATACCTCCATGAATTAAGTTATAATTCACAGAGGTGTGTACTGGGTAGCTAAAACATATTTAACTCCAACCACTTGAAAACCAAAGTATACTGAAAATTGCAATATGTTATTTAAGTGTTAAGTAATTTTTACTCAGATTAACTTTCAGGAAAACTGTTTTAAATACAACTGCTTTTCATATCAAAATCAATTTCTGAAGGAAAAAAAAAACTCAGATTTGTAAAACTAATTACTACAATGAAACAGCAGTTCATAAACTCAGATTAAATAATGGCTGCTACTGAGAAAAATGGAATAAAGGTAGACAAAAAATTTTAAAGAACCAGCCATAATATTAAGCAGTTACTTTTTACCTTCAGAACTGTTTTACCAGATAGTCATGCCTCTTAAAATGTTGTGATAAATCTATTAAAAGTGATATAACATTATAAGTTAACTTTTTCTATGCTTTAAAAACACTGCATGTTAAATTTCCATATAAGCATCTTCCAAGAAACTTCAGAGTTGAATTATTTGCAAACAAAGAGATACAATCACATACCTAACCAAAATGACAACAAAGGACAAAATGCTAAAGCTATGGCCCAAGAGCATAAAATTAGTCCTCTTGTTAGAGACAGGAAATGTATTTAAACACCAATAAAGCAAATAAACAGGAAATAGCCTCTTCAAGAGATATGACTACACACGTTAAAGTTATGGGTCACACTAATAAGAAAACCTCAGACACACCTTAGCTCTAAGACAGCCTCTCCCACAATAGCCCTTGTGTCCATCACTGACTGTTGCTATCAATTTCAAGCAGATACAAAGATACGGAGAGAATAAATAAATAGAATCACTGACCCAGACTGTAAACTGTCACCTACCTGTAAAACGGGAACATTTTCATCACAGCTCAAGTCTTACCTCATAAGACCAGACACACTGAGTCCCGCCAAAACGTCGAACACATCTGCCCACTTCCACGTCCTCATGAGTCGTGTACATTTCTCTGAGGCATTCACCAATATGTGGCACCATCCTCCTGAGAACCTCGCGACTGAAGATCATGCCAGGTCCTCCCATGCAGAAGTTCTCCCCAGGCTCCAGTCCCAGCTTTCCAAGTTCTTCAATATTCCCCAGGCCAGTCTGGCCCAGGTAGAGGGGCTTGCTGCTATTCAGTGATCTAAGAAACTCTTCTAACTTATCACCTACAAAGAAAAAACCAACAATCACTCCTTTTCCTAATTTCATAATCATTTATAACACACCAAGTAAGGGAAAGAGCTCCCAATATTGCGTATAAACTCTTGACAAGTCTCATACAATTGAAAAGAAGAAAAACCTCTTTGAATATTTCATTATTTAAAAAATACTAATTCATAAGTATTAAATTAAAATTAGATTTTATCAACCTTCTAGTCAATGAAAAACCTTAGTAAGTCTAACAGTCATTGGATTTTTTAAAGCTTAAATAATGCTGAGAATAAAGACAGGCTTTTTAACATGTATGAAGTAGCTATAAAATTCTCAGAAACATAATATTAAATATCAATATTTAGCACTGATAGGAAGATCATTGACACCCAGTAGATTTTTTTCCTGATAATTTAGTTTACTGCTTCATCCTTAATTAAACTCAAGCCATAAACAACCCAAAAGATGTAGATGTTTGTATGAACATATGTACATACATATATATATATAGAGAGAGAGAGAGAGAGAGAGAGAAAGGGAGTCTGGGAGAGAGTGAGAATATCAAACTTGTCTTGAAGTATAACACTTTGGAACTTTGGAAAGCACCCTTTTGGAAAAAATTAACATTTGTTAAAATTTATATGATATAATTGGTTTATAAGTTTGTAAGCTCATCAAGAAAAATAATCTTAAAATAAGGTTCTGTAGCTAAAACAGTTCCAAAGCATTAGGTACTCTACAAAGTGATACACTGGAAAAAGTAGTTGCCATCTTTATTTTCCCAATCAGCATTTCTACTATGATTTTTGATGAGCACAGATTCTGCAGTCATTATCTTGATCCCATGCCACGCCCCCTTGGAGCTCAATGAGTTTTAGCAATTATTGGGGTCTTGATACAAAATGCATTTAATTCTTAACAGAAATGGAAAGAATATGGCATTTCAATGTTCTGAAGGACAGTCTTTCATTAAAAGATATATGGATGGTGTTAATGCATTTTGGAAATTGCAGAGTGTGCAAACTTCTGCCAGGAAACCTTTGTGATTTTAATGAGGCACAAAAGACATGGGGACTGTAAGATAGTGGATCTATCAATTATAGATAAAGATATCTATATATATCTTATCTACCTATGAGACAGTGGGTTCACCAGGAATGCAAATCCTTTTAATGTTTTGTATCAAATTATTCAGTTCTTTATTTTCATATCTAATTATCAGTATTTCCTCTACCAATCAGCCCTAAGGATTTCATTCCTCTCAACCCAAACCCAGGAAATTTCTAGTTATTAAGTCCTTGTGCCAAAATGTGTCTGTTATTTGCTAAAAGAGTTATGTAAATGATGCTACCTGAATCAGGAGAAAGCAATGAGGCTGCAAGTAGAGTGGGGTAAACTGAGTAAGGGCTGCCCCCCTTTGACCAAGAAGCTAGGAAATGTGGAAAGAAACACCTCCTTCAATACAAGCCTGCTACTTCCCTTGTGTACCTCTCTGCAAAGAACGGGGCTGGAAAGATTTCCTCCTGCTCTAAGGAACATTCTTTCGCTGAGTTTAGCAATCTCTGGCCAGAGCCACTCACACTCAGGGTGAAGGACGGCGCCTCTTTTAAAACTGACAAAGTTTTTTCGTGCTGGGGCTGCGCGTGGTTTGGGGAAGGACTTCCAGCGTCTGCTTAACGCCGCAACCACCGAGACAGTCTGGAAGGGATCCACACTAGTGAGTGCTGGTACAGGCTGGAGCTCCTAGGGTCTGGATAATTCGCGTGCGCCGTCCCCTTTCCCCCCACCACTAATTCCTGTCAATACAGTCACCCCCTCTGGGGCTTACTGAGCTGTTGCCAAGGGGTAGGGAAAGGCTTGCTGCTCCACTGTGGTGGCTGCAAGGAGCTGCCCGCTGGAGTGGTTGGGGTGCCCAAGGACGCCCACTGCGCGGCGGGTGGTGCGAAAGGGAAGGAAACGCACAGGAAAGGGCTGGGGACAACAAGGACGGTTCCTCGCTCTCACCAGTCTCGAAACTAAGCTAGATTTAGTTAAAAGGGTAGGGGAATAGCGAAGATCACCGATTGCCCGTCTGGCTCTCGCGGAATCCTCCACCCTCCTTTTCTCCACGGAGGACACGCCTCTCTGGGCCAACGTGGGAAACTACCACCACCTGGCAGGGTAGAATGGGAATAGCCTCAGGTTTAACCCCGAGGTCCCTTTCCTCAGCTTCCTACGCGGTAAGGAGTAGCAGCAAGCGATGGGCGGAAACCAGAGCAGCAAGTGAGGAAGGCGAAAAAAAAAAAAAAAAAAGCCAGGCAGGTCTGAGGAGGGTCCAGACCCGCAGCAGAGGAGGAGGAGCAGAGTTGGACTGGTGGGCGGAGGCGAGAGGTGGGGGCGACCGGCTGGGGGCTGCAGGAGCCCGGAGCACGTGCAGGCAGAGAAGCATGACAGGGGCTGGGCAGGGATCGGGGCTGGGCAGGGATTGGGGCTGGCTGCAGAGAAAGGAGGCGGGGAGGCGGGACAGCCGGCGCTGGGAGGTCACCTTTAATGTAGACATCGTCGTCCGCGCGCATGAACCACTCATACTTGTCCAGGTAGTGGTCGTGCATGTACTTGATCATCATGAAGGACTTTTTCTGGGGAGGGTAGGAGTCGTCCACCCCAGGCAGCGCGATGACAGGCAGGGGTGGCGGGGGCTGGCCAACTCCAGCGTTGGGGGGCTGCTGGCTGGAAAAGAACTCCACGCGGCCGGGAATGAAGCGCGCCCAAGTCCGCTGCGCTGCCAGCGCGCGGCTGCCCAGGTACTTCTGCGCGGTCATCACCCCCACGTACAGGAAATCGCGGGGTCGCGAGCTAGAGGCAGCGGCGCCCCCGTCCCCGCTGCCGTTGTGGCTACTCCCCGGCTGGCCGCTCCTCCGGTGCCCAGCCGCGCCCCCATCCTCTTCCTCTGGTTCCCCTTCAGCCACCGGGGCTCCGGGGAGCCCCGTCGCGCCTTCGGGCTCGCGTCCTCGCCGCCGCTGCTGCAGCGGAGGTGGTTGCTGCCAAGGGCTGCTCCGAAAACTGGTTACCCCGGGCGCTGCTTCAGGCAGCTGCGGCCCCCGGAGCTCCTGGCGCGCTGGGGGCGGCGACTGCCCCGGCCACTGCCGAGCACGAGGCGCGGGGAGCGGCTGCTGTGCGCCGGGGCCAGCGGCCGAGCGGCCGTAGTAGGAGCAAAGGCTGGAACCGCGTCTCCTCCTCTCGCTCAGCTCGGCCACTCTGGGGGCGATGAGCCAGGACGCGGCGGTGAAGCCCAGCACCAGCCCCAGTGCCACGCTCATCCACGGGCGGCGGGAGCGCACGGCCATCGCGGCTGCCCGGGGCGCGGACGCTGGCTGAGGGGCCGCGGCGCTGCGCGCGGGTCTCCCGGTTCACACCCGCCCCTCCTCCGCCTCCACGCCCCCAGCCCGGGCCGCTGCCGGCTGCCCGGGCTCCGACTCCTGATGGAGGTCGGAGCGCTCCCGGCGCCTAGCCGGCAGCGCGTTGCAGCTGCCCGCCGAGCTCCCCGCTCCGCTCCGGGTCCGGGTTCCGAGCGAGGGTCGGGAGTGAAACTTCTCCCGGCGGAGGCGGCGGCGGCGGCAGCGAGAGGAGCTGCAGGAGGACGAGGAGGTGGAGCGGCGGCGGCGGCAGCGNAAAGAGTTGGACACAACTGAGAGACTGAACTGAACTGAACACATATATACAGAATCTAGAAAGGTGGTACTGAAGAATTTATTTACAGGGCAACAATGGAGAAACAGACATAGAGAATAGACATATGGACATGGGGAGAGGGGAGGAGAGGGTGAGATGTATGGAAAGAGTCACATGGAAACTCACATTACCATATGTAAAATAGATAGCCAACGGGAATTTTCTGTATGGCTCAGGAAACTCAAACAAGGGCTATGTATCAACATAGAGGGGTGGGATGGGGAGGGAAATGGGAGGGAGTTTCAAAAAGGAGGGGATATATGTATACCTATGGCTGATTCATGTTAAGGTTTGACAGAAATCAGCAAAATTCTGTAAAGCAATTATCCTTCAATAAAAAATAAATTAAAAAATATTTTATTTTGATTCTTTATATATTCTTTAAATACATATTGTAAGCAAATGATAAAAATATCTTCATAGATCTGTGTGTGTATATATGTGTGTGTACAATAACAATTTGGAATAAGAAATAAAGCTGTCTATAATACTTCTGGGGTTAAAACATACACAAACACAAATCTTTTTTCCACTAATTAGCCCTTATTCATTTATTCAACAATAATGTACTAAGTAACTTCTATGTTTCATCACTAAATACAGCAGTTTTAAGTGGTAAGGTTTCATCATTAAATACAGCAGATCTAGTTTCCTTGCCCTTGTCATAAGGAGTTTACACACTATTTAGGGGTGTGTGTGTTAGTCGTTCAGTTGTGTCTGACTGTATGTGACCCCATGGATTGTAGCCCCCCAGGCTCTTCTGTCCATGGAATTCTCCAGGTAAGAATACTGGAGTGAGTTGCCATTTCCTTCTCCAGGGGATCTTCCCAACCCAAGCATCCAACCTGGGTCCCTGCATTGCAGGCAGATTCTTTACCAACTGAGTCACTAGGGAAGTCTAGTTAGGGATGAGAGACAATAAAATGAAACACAACATTCAATTGTATAGTATGTAAAATGGTGAAAAAAAATCTGTGAAAACTAACCGGGCATCTTAGATGTAAGATGTAAGCCAAGTGACTTGAATCTTAGATGTAAGTAAAGCGACTTAGGTGGAAATGATTCTGACTGTTTCAGTTTTCTCTGGGAAGTTGCATTGATTTGCTGAAAAGTTTAATAAGTTTTTAATAGAGTCTCCTTCGCTTACACTCTCTTACTCTTTCTTATGCATGTGGTAAGTTTACGTTACTATCATTGACATGCTTGACAATGTCAAAACTCAAGAACACCATGACAAGATGATTTATGAAGAGCAAGGAGCAAGATGAAATAGTGTGTCATTCCAATATCTGTGTGTATGTATAACTGAGATCACTCACTAGCTAAGTGATTTACTCCCTTAAAAGCAATGAAGGACTAGTAGAATTTGAATTTGTGCTGAGTAAAGTTGCAAAATATTCTCTGTTGTGGACCTTCAGGTATTTGGAAAATGGATGATCTCTCAAATGATATTTATTCTTATATAGTCATCTGCAGAACCATATGTTTTAAGATAATAACTGCTGTTTATCATCTGTGTCTCTCCCTCTTCATTCTATTTCACAAGCTGGTAGCCTGGTCATTTGTATTTCCTTGCTCCTGGACTTCTTGCAGAGGTGGCAGGAAAATCATCTTAAGCACGACAGCCATTCTTATCTTTTCTAGAAGTATTAGCTCATTTTGGCTGTCCTAGCAGATGAGGAGAGAAAGGAAGAAAGAGTAAGGCTTTTGAAGCCAGATAGTGAGAGACACAGCATTTTGAGAAACTGTGAAAGAGACCAAAATGTATGGGTTCCTATCAGTGGCCTCCAGGGAGCCTGGACCCTAGACACAGTGGTTTCAGACTCTACAAGGACCAAGGGCACCCAGTGGAGGAGAAGCAGAGAGCACTAGCCTGGAAGGAACCCTCCTTCCAGGAGCCATGGATACATCACCAGGAACCACTGCAGATCCACAATTTCAGGGGCATCCCACATACTCAATGCTGCACACAGCCCTAGGATTTTAGACAACTGTGAGTTTCTAAGACAATGTCTTAGATTTAGTTTCTTATTTTTCACTCCAAATCCCCATTTGGAGGCCTGGAGATGGACTTAAGATGACTTAAGATCCATGACTTAAGATGGATTTCTAAGATGACTTAGAAAAATAATGTGACATGGTGTGTTTATTGAGAATAAAGATTAAGAATCATACTGTACATAGGTCATCCTTCCCTAGGCAATAATGACCATTAAAAATATATATTAAAAATTTCTTTCTCCAGTGACACTTCTCTTTTACAAAGAATGTTAATGTAGTAGTTGCTATTGTTTTAAGGTCTTGTAACTTCGGAACTTATTTTATTAAACATGGTTCTTAGCAATCACATTTATTCAACTAAAGAATATGAATAAAGGTGACATTCATCCAATAGAAATTTTCCAGTCTCTGATTTTATATCCTCAGAGAATTGCAAGTAAAAGTTAGGATGCCTAGAACACTAGAATGTTTTAAAAATCCTGAAGGGCTAAATCAGACTAGTGTCTAATTTAATCTACTTATGTACATTTAATCTTTAAAAAATTGATACTTAGGTTTGACGCCATTGCATTTAGGTCTAGGTACGTTGAATTCTGAACATTATTCCTCTAGTAGCAGTGCAGTTGGGTACATAATTTATCTTCAAAAGATCTGATGACTTACACATTGTGTGAACTTGGGCAAGTTGTATTGGTCTTTGTTACCTGAAAAAATAAAGATAAAATCTAACTCACAGCATTTTTCTAAAGTTTTATGTGGGGTTTTAAAGTAAGTTTAGTATTTCACAAGATCCAGTGTCAGTGTGCATTAATGGACTTTTTTTTTTTTTGCCTGTTTAATATCCTTCTTTTGAGGGATCATCTAACCTCTCCTGCAGTAACCTTGTTCAGTCTTTAAGGTTTGGACAGGGCTGACTATTGTCTGCAGCGGCCTTAAAATCCTGACCATAATCTGTCTTTAGGCATGTGACGCAAGCAAGGCTAATCATAAGCGTCCCTGGGAGTACTGCCAGAGATGGCAGGACAAATGCTCTCACTCTCCATGATTTCCGGCTTCAAGGAGCTTGTGAGCCTACAGCGGCTGGTGGCTGTCCTAGTCATGTGGAGGCAAGTCTGAGAAGAAAGCCACGAAGATGGCAAGAGATAGACCTTGCTCTTATTGAAGTATCTGAATCCAGCAATGTTTGGAAACCCATTCCCAGACTTTGCAGTTCTGTGAGGCATTTTATACCATGACTCACAAGAGAGCCGATGATACATTTCTGTCACTCGTGACTGACAGAATTTTCACTAAAATGCTGTTAAGTATGCTTTGAGTTCAGAGCATTTGTTATCAAACTCCAGCTCTTTCGCTTGCGAGCTTTGTGATCTTGGACAAGTTCCTTTAATCCTTCATGCCTCAGCTTCCTCCTCTGTGGCTAAGCATAATAGTAACACCACCAGCCTCCTTAAATGAGAGTATTTAGGCTGTATTTCTGTCGGTTTTATTTACATTCTTTAGTTGAATAAGTGTGATCACTAAGAACCATGTTTTAACAAAAAAAGTTCAGAAGTTATAAGAAAATGAAGCAACAACTAGCACTTCATTAACATTCTTTGTGAAACAGAAATGTCACTGGGGAAAGAAACATACCTTTTAATATTTTTAAAATGTCACTATTGTATAGGGTAGGATGGGCTGTGTATGGTATGAATCTTAATCTATATACTCAATACACATGCCATATCACATTTAAAAAATTATTTTAAATTCATCTCCAGGCCTCCATTCGGAGTGAATAGTAAGAAATTAAATAATACAGTAATTGTCTGCCCCATAATAAATAAGCAATGAATACAAGGTATTACTATCATATTTGATAATACATACATGGGAAAAAAACGTTACCTGGTTAAGAGGAGGAGCTCGTGTACACCTGTGGTGGATTCATGTCGATGTATGGCAAAGCCAATAGAGTATTATAAAGTTAAATAAAGTAAAAAAAAAAAAAGACAACTAAGCACTACGGGAAAAAAATAAAATAAAAAATAAAAAACAAAGTAGTAGTAATAAGTAGAAACTATCAATGATAGAGAAAACAGAGCACCCTGAAATTAAATTGAACTCAAAGAAAGATGAAATTCTTAGTAAGAAAAAATAGGAACATAAAAAAAAGTTGAGACATAAATTCTTATGTTCAATGACACCAGCAGCACAAAAATTCCTGAATCAAAAGTTGCCAACCGGTGTCCCAGATGTTCTGTTTATTTTATTTTTTAAAATGGAATCTTTGATTCTGGCACTAAAACAAAAACTCTATGGGGAGCACCATGAGGAGATATCCTAAACTGGCAGGATTTTTATTAGCTATTTCAGTACCTTAGTTGTAAATTTTCCTTAATTTTTTTCCCCTAAGAGTAGTGTTAATAGAATTATATAAAAGTTAAATGTTAAGTTTCCAGTGTCCTAAGAATTTAGACAAACAGAGCAGACATTTCTACAGACATGGTGTAACAGATATTTACTAGAATGTAGCTCCAGTCTGAGGGTTTTAATTAGTGTATATGGCAAATAAAATGATTATAGTAAAAGCAAATTATTCTCTATCAAAAGAGGAAGATAAATTATACAACAGCAATTATTATATTAAAATGACAATTTGTGATGTCTTATTGTTTCATTTTAAATACAGCTAATCAATTCCTAGGCCCAAATCAAAATTTAAGAATGCAAACTGGATTTAAAATAATATGGCATAAAACATAGAGCAAATCATTGAAACTTCTGACTATAACACAGATGTTTTTAATTGCTGATAACTTATAAATGTATCCATCTAGTCCATAAATATTGGACTTTTATAAATCTTGAGGTAATTTTTATTATTTTTTCTTTAAAATGAATCCAGTAAGAATGCTATGTAATGGAAGGATAGCAAAGCATTATAAAAGACTGCCAATTGCCTAGAAGAGAATATAGGCAAAACATTCTCTGACATAAATTATATGAATGTTTTCTTAGGTCAGTCTCCCAAGGCAATAGAAATAAAAGCAAGAGTAAATAAATGGGACTTAATCAAATGTACAAGTTTTTACACAGCAAAGGAAACTATAAACAAGGACAACCTATAAACAACAAACAAAAAGATAACCTACAGAATGAGAAAATATTTGCACACTATGCAACTAAAAAGGACTTAGTTTCCAAAATATACAAAAAGCTCATACAACTCAACAAAGAATCCAAAAAATGAACCCAGTCCAAAAATGAGCAAAAGACCTAAACAGGCATTTCTCTAAAGAAGACATACAGATGTCCAAGAGGCACATGAAAAGATGCTCAACATCTCCAATTATTAGAGGAATGCAAACCAAAACTACAATGAGCTACCACACCGTACCAGTCAGAATGACCATCATTAAAAAGTCTACAAATAACAAATGTTGGAGAGGGTGCAGAGAAAAAAGGAATCTTCTTATACTGGGAATGTAAATTGGTAAAGCCACTATGGAGAACAGTATGGAGTTACCTTGAAAAAGTAAAAATAGAGTTACCTTATGATCCTACAATCCCATCCCGGGGTATATATTTGGGGGAAAAAAAAAAAAACCCAAAACACCTGTAATTCTAAAAGATACACGCACCCCCATGTTCGTATCAGCTCTATTTATAATAGCCAAGACATGGAAGCAACTTAAATGGCCATTGACAGATGAATGGGTATCTTTTGTTTAAAACAGTGTCTTTCAACTAAAAAAAAAAGTCTACTGCATTATTATTCTCTTAATCCAAAGTCAAACTTCCTATAGGAATTTTCTCCCTTTTATTTTCCTCATAACACTGAAATTAGAGTATAGAGAATACTTGCAGTCCTTAAGGCATGGGGCAACGGTTTTCCTTGTATCAACCTTTGCCAGGGGGAGCCTAAAGGCGCCTTAGATCTTTTTCCTGAACTCTCCACCTATCTTGCTCTTTCCCTTCTTGGTGGAGAGGGGTCAGCCTGTGTGTGGTCTTCCAGGGCTCCAGAGAGGGTGCAAGGTGAAAGCTATTATGTTTTTTTACTTTCTTTAGAACTTGTTTAATGTTCATTCCACCACCACCCCCCAATAATTCCTGGGGAACTAGACTAGAAAAGGGGAAGCTTGGACCCAGGACATTGACCTCTTATTCCCTGATGCGTGTGGTTTTCCTTTCCCCAAGCCAAGGTCACTCAGGGCAGGCTCTCTCCCTCTCTCTCTGTGGCAAGGTTGGCCCTTATCTTATTCTGATTCTGTTCTGTTCTTGGCTTACGATAAAATTCTCTGATACGATCAACAGAGCTTAGCCCCAGATATGTTATCAAAATCCTCTTCTCAACAACCTGCTTTCAAAAAGCATGTTTTTATTTATTGACATGAAAATTCAATTCTGGACTTCAAGTGCTAAATGTTGACTCCATCTTCCTTGTGGCACCCTTCCTGTAATAACCAAAATCTGTCTTAAAGAAAAATAATGCCTGTGGAGGACTGTCAGGAAGGAGTCACATAAAAGGAACTTTTTAAAAGGATAAAAATACACTAACGTATTTCAGAATCTGTTCTTTGCATTTCAGTTAGAACAAGCCAACACTTGCCTTACTCAGAAGTAGTAAAAGGTCCTACATGCATTGTTATGATCAGTGGCAACATCAAGCTGAATATGTTTAGATATAGGAAACGTTCACAGAAGGGTGTGGAAGATAATGTCCATTGTAATACAGATTTAACTGTGTGAAAACAGAAAGGTAGGAGAGCAAATAAATTTGGAGAATGTTTGAGAGATACTGTAACAATCTGAAGATCTTAGAAATGTACCTATCTCTTTATACCATAGAAAGTAATAGACAAAATATACTGGACACTTAAAAGCATTAAAGGAGACATACTAAAAAGTCCAAAAATGGTATTTTACTTGGTAAGCAAATCCAAGGAAGACACTCCAATGTGGTATATGTCACTTGCAAAACTGAAAAAGTATACCAAGCATTATTACTCTTTTGAAATAAGTGGTATAAGATGGAGCAACTTGCATTTCCCTTTGAGGATATTCTCCCCATGTACTAGCTCCTCCTTCTCTTTAGCATCTTATAAAATTTTGTGTCAGAGTTGTTTTATTTTAAGTAATACAATAAGCGATTGGAACCATGACTGAACTGAGAAATAGAGTGTGACTGTTTTCTGGAGTTGGATACAATGGCTATCGGCACTTCTTTTTTGGGAGAAAAAGAACACCTCCATTTGTATGAAGAGTGGTTGCATTGTATTGGGTGGAAATATGGAATTTCAGTTTGCATCTACTTTGTATGAATGTTGGGTAGCCAAAGGTAGATTTCCTAATTATTAAGCAATTCTGTCCAGCCCAGAGTTTCACCTGATGTAGTCTGCATATGAGTTAAGCAAGCAGGGTGGCAATATGCAGCCTTGTTGAACTCCATTCCCAGTTTTGAACCACTCAGTTGTGCCTTTTTGACCATATACAGGTTTCTCAGGAGGCAGGTAATGTGGTCTGGTATTCCCATCTCTTTAAGAATTTTCCACAGTTTGTTGTGATCCACACAGTCGATGACTTTAGCATTGTCTATGAAGCAGAAGTAGATGTTTTTCTGAAACTCCCTTGCTTTCTCTATGATCCAACAAATGTTGGCAATTTGATCTCTGATTCCTCTGCCTCTTTGAAACCCAGCTTGTACATCTGGAAGTTCTCAGTTCATGTACTGCTGGAGCGTAGCTCAAAGGATTTTGAGCATAACCTAGCTAGCATGTGAAATCAACAATCTCAGATATGCAGATGATACCACTCTAATAGCAGAAAGTGACGAGGAACCAAAGAGTCTCTTGATGAGGATGAAAGATGTGAGTGACAAGACTGGCTTAAAACTCAACATCAAAAAACTAAGATCATGGTATCTGGTCCCATCACTTCATGGCAAATAGAAGGGGAAAAGGTAAAAGCAGTGTCAGATTTTATTTTCTTGGGCTCCAAAATCACTGTGGATGGGGACTGCAGCTGTAAAATTAAGACACTTGCTCTTTGGAAGAAAAGCTATAACAAACTTAGACAGCATATTAAAAAGTAGAGACATCCCTTTGCCAACAAAAATCCATCTAGTCAAAGCTATGGTTTTTCCAGCGGTCATGTAGTATTGCAGAGAAGGCAATGGCATCCCACTTCAGTACTCTTGCCTGGAAACTCCCATGGATGGAGGAGCCTGGTAGGCTGCAGTCCATGGGGTCGCTGAGTCAGACACGACTGAGCGACTTCACTTTCACTTTGCACTTTCATGCATTGGAGAAGGAAATGGCAACCCACTCCAGTGTTCTTGCCTGGAGAATCCCAGGGATGACAGAGCCCAATGGGCTGCCATCTGTGGGGTCGCACAGAGTTGGACACGACTGAAGCAACTTAGCAGCAGCAGCAGCAGCAGCAGCATGTAGTATTGTGAAAGTTGGCCCATAAAGAAGGCTGAGCCCCAAAGAATTGATGCTTTCACACTGTGGTACTGAAGAAGACTCGAGAACCCCTTGGACAGCAAGATCAAACCAGTCAACTAAAGGAAATCAACACTCAATATTCATTGGAAGGACTGATGCTGAAGCTGAAGCTCCAATATTTTAGTTACTTGTGAAGAACTGATTCACTGGAAAAGACCCTGAGGCTGGGAAAGATAGAAGGCAGGAGGAGAAGGGGTCAACAGAGGATGAGATGCTTGGATAGCATCACTGACAAAGGACATGAATTTGAGCAAACTCCAGGAGATAGTGAAGGACAGAGAAGCCTGGTGTGCTGCCGTCCATAGGGTGGCAAAGAGCTGGACTTGACTTAATGACTGAACACCAACCACAAGCTATTCTGTCTCAGCTCCAAACACACCCTTCCATGTTCATTTTGAGATGTTAGGACTGAAATTCTACTAATCATATTGCTGCTTTGGGCTGGCTCCCTGTTTTCACAGCTAATATCTGGCACTAGAGAGAGAGAGACTCAAGGCTATAAGAAAGAAAAGAAACTCATTCCATTCTGTTTGCTTCATGTTTACTTCCTGATTGCTTCCTGCCTCTCTGTGTACCTTCATATCAACAGTTGTAAAAAATATTTCCAATAAAGGAAGCTGTGCTACCTTCTGCAGCAGATTAATCCATTTTATATATATATTTCCAACACTTTGATAATCAGCCTCATTATATTGCCTTCAGAGACCCTTAGACTTGCCAAATGATAAAAATATAAAATAAAAACAAAACAAACAAACAAACAGTGCTTCCCTTCCCCTCCTCCCCCCCAGAGATCTGGGTTTCAGCTCCATGGGTCCACTCTTTTAAGCTTATTTTTTAATTTCAATCTCTTCACTTTGCTTTCAGGAGGTGACAACTGTCTCTTGCAGTTTCTAATCTTGTTAATATAGTGGGATTTTTTTCCTTTTAAATTAACTGATAAAAAATACTTAAACTGTCCTTTTAAAATATGTATGTGCTCAGTCACCTTGTTATGTCCAACTCTTTGCAGCCCCATGGAGTGTAATCTACCAGGCTCCTCTGCCTGTGAAATTTTTCAGGCAAGAATACTGGAGTAGGGTGCCATTTCCTATTCCAGAGGATCTTCCTGACCCAGGGATTGAACCCATGTCTCCTGCATTCATGGATTCTTTACCAACCGCACCACCTGGGAAGCCTTTATGTCCTCTCTTTTAAAATGCCAGACTGATACAGTGATAAATTTTTGTGATTGTTCTATGTGTACTAAAAAATATTTGCTTCATTTTTGGAGTGTGATTGTTCTGTATAATAATATATCCCAGTTATTTCCTAAAAACATGATGTATATTTGGTAATTCACTTCACCAAAAGGAAAAAAAAGAAAGAAAGAAAACCCTGAGTAGGTAAGAGGTAGTGCTGAGATATTTTTTTAAAAAAGTGACTCACTCAAGATCACGTGGCCATCAAATGCTGGAGCTGAGATTCCAAACGAGATGTGTCAGAATATTGCTCTTTGCTATCACAGGTGTTATATCTCAGGTTGTATCAATTAGAGTTGAATTCAGGAAATAGAAAGCTGTCTAGATATTTGAAGCAGCAAAGGCTTTACTATGGGGGATTAGATTTTTGCAAACCCACTGGAGGAACCAGGAGGTCAGAGGCTGTTTCTGGTCTTTTTAATTGAAAGTCGTGCCCTCATACAATAAATCCAGATCCCAGGACACTATTGCTGCCATTCATAGCTCTGGAGATGGCTGCTTTCATTCCATTATTTAAAAAAAATTTTTATTGGAGTATAGTTGATTAACAATGTTGTGTTAGTGTCAGGTCTAAAGCAAAGTAAATCAGTGAGACATATTTACATGGCGGTGGTTTGGTCATTAAGTCACGTCTGATTCTTGTGACTCTGTGGACTGTAACCCTCCAGGCTCCTCTGCCCATGGGATTTTCCAGGCAAGGATACTGGAGTGGGTTGCCATTTCCTCTTCCAGGGGATCTTCCGGACCTAGGGATCAAACCTGGTCTCCTGCACTGCAGGTGGTTTCTCTACCGACTTGAGTTTCCAGGGAAGCCCACATATACATATATCCACTCTTTCTTAGATTCTTTTCCCATATGGGTCATTATAGAGTATTAAGTAGAATTCCCTGTGTACACAGTAGGACCTTATTAGTTATCTGTTTTATGTAGCTCTATCATTGTTGTTGACACAGCTACTCTTAACAGGCACTTTACAGTGGGACACCGATTCTTTTCATGCCCTACCTTCTGCAATTTGTGTTGCTTTTAGACTCACAAAGAACATCAAATTCCCACCTGCTCCAGGTATAATAGTCTTAATAATGGCCCCAAAGATGCCCACCATCCTATCCATAGATAACCTGCAGCGCATTAAAATTTCAAGAGTTTATTTGAGCATCAGTTTGAATTCTTTGGTGCTGAACTGAATGTGGGTCAGGAAAGCGCTGAAGACGACCTGGAGAAGGGCTTTTATAGAGCAGCCTCAGAGGCAAAGAAAGAAATTACTTGGTAGGCTACAGCTTAAGTGGTGGCTTTCTTTGGGAAAGCATATTTGGCCGTTTGTGATTAGACATTCTTAAGTTTTGTTTTCAGGAATTGACTCTCGGTTAGGTTTTCATGTGTTTATTTAGGCTACCAAGACGATAGAGGCACCTCAGTCTAATGGCCTTAAAGGCAAGCAGAATTTGCCACCCCAAAATAAGCATCTTTAGCATTGTTTTAGGTGGATTATTTTTAAGAAATAACAGACATAGAAAAAGTTCTGAAAACTGAGTAGAACTTACCCTTTTGTAAGAGACATTCACATATATAAGGGAAATCTCCATTTATAAGGTGGCTCCCTCTCCAGGAAAAGAAAATCTCTAGAAACTCTTATTAATGGAGAAGGCTAGGATTACTTAACACTGGGCTTCCCTGGTGGCTCAGAGGGTAAAGAATCTGCCTACAATGCTAAAGACCTGGGTTCGATCCTTGGGTTGGGAAGATCCCCTTGAGGAGGACATGGCAACCCACTCCAGTATTCTTGCCTGAAGAATCCCTGTGGACGGAGGAGCCTGGCTGGCTACAGTCCATGGAGTCACAAAGAGCTGGACAAAGCTGAGTGACTAAGCACAGCCCAGCACAGGATAACTCATGAATCTGCATCTGCATAACTTTACCACTGTTTACTGTGCTTTTCCTGGTGCATGTGTATTAAGTTGCTTCGGTCGTGTCTGATTCTTTGTGACCCTATGGGCTGTAGGCTCTCCAGGTTCCTCTGTCCATGGGATTCTTCAGGCAAGAATACTGGAGTGGGTTGCCATGCTCTCCTCCAGGGAATCTTNCTGTTTACTGTGCTTTTCCTGGTGCATGTGTATTAAGTTGCTTCGGTCGTGTCTGATTCTTTGTGACCCTATGGGCTGTAGGCTCTCCAGGTTCCTCTGTCCATGGGATTCTTCAGGCAAGAATACTGGAGTGGGTTGCCATGCTCTCCTCCAGGGAATCTTCCCATTCCAGGGATCGAACCAGGGTCTCATGTCTCTCCCATTGGCAGTAGGTTTTTTACCGCTAGCACCACCTGCTAATCTCCCTTCACTGGCCTCCCCTACACAGTATCTTTAGTCTTTAAATGGAGATTGTGTTTCAAGTGCTGGCTTGAGACATTTGGGGGTGTTCCTTAGTTTTCCTGGGTCTCTCCAGAGCATACAGGAGCTATACATGTTACTGAACTTCTGTTTGTTTTTCTCCTATTAATCTACCTTCTATTACAGGGAGTCTTAGCCAAGAACCTAGAAAGGTAGTAGAAGAGTTATTCTTCCTCCCCTACAGCCTCTCTGTTGAATGACTGTAATAATTCTATCCCTGGAATGTGTGAATATGTTGCCTTACATAGCAAACAGACTTTACAGATGTGATATAAACTAAGGATCTATTTAGAGTTGGAGAAAGTATCTTGGGTTAGCTTTGCAAGCTCACAGAGCCTCAAAAGAAGGCAGCAGGAAGGTCAGATTCAGGAAGATTGAAAGATACTATACTGCTGGCTTTCAAGGTGGAAGATGAGGCTGTGAGCCAAGGAATGCAGGAGGTCTCTAAAAACTAGAAAAGCCAAGGGACCAAGTTTCCCCTAGGCCCTCTCCAAGGAATGCAGCCTGGTTGACTGACCATTTTAGGACTTCTAATACCAGTGCTATAATAGAATAAATCTGTGTGATTCAAATCACTAAATCTGTGGTCATTTTTTAACAAGAGCTCTAGAAAACTCCTACACTGGGGAACAAACTCAAAATCTGACCCAGGAGGAGACAGCATCTACTCTAAAGGAACTGTAAGATTTTGCTAACTTATATAGCAACATCTAGGGAATGTGAGTGGAATGGACAAACTAATGACACATGCCTTCTTCTCTGATCTGGCATCTTAAAATCCACCCCCACACACTGGCTTTGGAGAGGGCAGTACTAGGTCTTTAAGCAAGGCAGAGCCAGCTCATCAGAGGGGGAAGAGGCAGCCTCCACCAGCAAAAGGAGCTCTGTAATATTTGTGGGTTCAGAGTTCACCAGTTCATTCCACTCCAGCCTCATGCTAATATTCCAATTCTCAGGGGGTCACTGCTTGTCAATCAACCCCCACACTTTTCAGCTTAACAAAATTTCGCTCATCTTTTGAGATCCAAGTTTTTTTCTTTTTGAATTTTCTTCCTTTTTCTCTTTAGAGCAATCTGTACTTCTGAGTACACATTATACTGAATGTCCATTAAGTCATTGTAGTATTTGATCACATAAGAACTTATTGCTACTCATTACCCCATTTTAAAAAATTTTATTATTATTATACTTTACAATATTTTATTGGTTTTGCCATACATCAGATTGAATCCTCCATGGGTGTACACGGGTTCCCAATCCTGAACCCCCCTCCCACCTCCCTCCCCATACCATCCCTCTGGGTTTAAGTGGACTTAATTATTGTGCCTACCAGTGCTTCATAAAGGTTAGGAAGTCAATAACTCATGGTTGAATAAATAATGTAGCATAATAAAGAGGGGTAAGTAGTTTCTGTTATTTCCTAAAGAAAGAAATATTTTTAGGGTTTTTCTAAATTTCAAAAGTCAGAGTGACTGAAGATATAAGCTTTTAGGGTTTCCCAGATGTCACTAGCGGTAAAGAACCCACCTACCAATGCAGGAGGTGTAAGAGACCAGGGTTTGATCCCTGGGTCAGGAAGATCCCCTGGAGGAGGGCATGGCAACCCACCCCAATTTTCTTGCTTGGAGAATCCCATGGATAGAGGAGTCTAGTAGGCTACAGTCTATAGGGTCACAAAGAGTTGGACATGACTGAAGCAAGTTAGCACACACACACAAGTGGTTGTGTTTTTTTTTTAACTTTACATTTCATTTTGATTTTCTGTATAGATTACATTGTTTTACATGAAGCTTTAGATATTTTTAAAAATAAGTTTAAAAATAGAAAAAACCTATTTGAAAAAGCAATAGTGAGCAATTGAGTATTTGCTGACAGTTGTATATACAGATTTAAATCAAGATCCCCAATGAATAATATGGTGAATTCTTATTAGATATGTCTGGTCTTGGAAGAGTCTTTCTTTAGCCACACTAACCATTTTCATGACCCTTTCTGCAACAGTGACCCTTCCTGCCTCCCACCACATTTTACTTTGAAGAGTTGCTTCCTTTTTTACCTTTGANTTAGATATGTCTGGTCTTGGAAGAGTCTTTCTTTAGCCACACTAACCATTTTCATGACCCTTTCTGCAACAGTGACCCTTCCTGCCTCCCACCACATTTTACTTTGAAGAGTTGCTTCCTTTTTTACCTTTGAACCTGGAAACTCACCTGAGATGCTACTGTTCCCCTTAAAAAGCATATCAAAATATCTTACTCAGTGAAGCTGTTTTCCCTACATTTGGATTGCTTCTTCAGTTACCAGGAAAAAAATCCCTTAAAACTATTATATCAGCAGAGGTGGCTTTGTCTAGGTTTATATGCATAGTGGTTACAGCTATATACTAGTTGATGTCTCCTGGTTATAAAATTTTATAGCACTGAAATATTCACCTTTCACGTCACACTATAATTGCCTTTTGAGATATTAATATTTCTCTTCCTTTGCTGTTTCTTAATTCTCCTTAATATTTATAACAATCTCTCTCCCACTTTCCAAACCTCTGATTCTTTTCCTTCTGTAGTAAAATGAATCTATTTCCATTAATTTCTCTGGATTTCTAATTACTTTGTGGTTTTAAACACAACCCTAGATGTTTTAAGAATTTGCATCCAGAGAGTATTGGGAAATTATCCAATTCAGGGTAGTTATTTCTGTAATCCATGGGGTGCATCTTCCTGCATCTCCTGAATCTTCATATTTCCTCCACTTCATTAACTTGGTATGCCACTTCAATTTTGGTTCCTGTTAGCTTCTATTTTTTTTTTTCTTTCAATTAATGACAGGGAGCAGTGGGTGGTGAAATGCTGGGAAAACACTCACAGGGTATGCACCACACTGCTCTAACACAGCAGTGCAANTTATCTGGTCTTATACCTTTTATTGGTCCAGAATCCTAAAACCCTTAGACTTTCCTGTGTTAAGAGCCATTAAGGTTTATTTTGTTATGTTAATGACTTTCCAAAATACCTCAGGTAGCCTGAGGAAGGGTCCTGGTTGCCAGAACCAACCCATGTTAGAGGGTTGAAGCTTCAGTACTTTCTACCCCTCAGTCTCTAAGGAGAAGGAAGAGACTGGAGATTGAATCAATCACCAATGGCCAAGGAGTTAATCAATCATGCTTCTGTAATAAAAAAAAAAAACCAAATTTTTATGTAATCCATAGAAAAAAAAACAAAACAAAAGACAAGATTCAGAGAGCTTGGGAGTTGGACAATGTATACACCTTCACAGCAACTGAAGCTCTTGCATGGGGGGCCCTCCTGGACCTCACGCTGTGTATGTCTTCATCTAGCTTTTCCTCTGTAACACTTATCATCTCCTTTAATAAACTCGAAAACATGTGTGTCTCCTGGAGTTCTGTGAGCCGCTCTAGTAAATTTAATCTAATGGAAACTGCCACCTACAGCTCACGTGTCAGAAGCACAAGGGATAATTGGGCTTGCAACTGGTGACTGTAGTGTGTGCCTGTTGGGGGAGGCAGTCTTGCAGGACTGAGCCCTTAACTTGTGTAATCTGAAGCTATCACTAGGTAAATAATGTCAGAACTGAATTAAGTTTTAGGACACCCAGCTGGTGTTACAGAGAATTGCTTGGTGTGGGAAGAGTTTCCACTCATTTAGTGATGAGCAGTGTCAGGAATGAACTGATTTATATGAGCAGTAGGTACTCAAAGTGAAGTCGCTCAGTCGTGTCCGACTCTTTGCGACCCCATGGACTGTAGTCTACCAGGCTCCTCCATCCCTGGGATTCTCCAGACAGGAATACTGGAGTGGGTCACTATTTCCTTCTCCAGGAGATTTTCACAGCAGTGAATTACTGTGAATTACTACGTAGGGTTTTCCCTGCATAGGAATGAAAGGCAGGAATGAGGTTTTCCTTTTCTAGAGCCTTCAAGCTAGGTTGAAACTTCTGGGATGACTGAGGTCTGATGTAAAGAAACAGGATTTTGATACAAGTATGGCCTGATTGGCATCTAGAAGCAGATAAAAATGTTATCCCTGTGTATGAACTAAGGACCTATAGATGCAGAATGGATTGTCCAAAGTACTCATAGGTGGAGATCTTGAAAAGAGAAAGTCAAAGGGATTAATTCAAAGCTTGAGAGGGAGTCCTGGGTGCACTGCCAATTTCGGCCTATGCCTCTAGCAGAGAGGAGACTTGCACGAAGATATTGTGTGTGTGGGTGTGTTAAATGAATGAATAAATGAATTAAAGGATGAGTGAACAAAAATGCGTGACTTAGAGATTCAAAGACTGAGAAAACTAAATTGGATTATTTGTAGTAATATGGATAGACCTAGAGTCTGTCATACAGAGTGAAGTTAGAGAAAGAAAAACTAATTCCGTCTATTAACACACATACGGAGTGACTGAACTGATGGAGCTTAGAAGAATGGTACTGATGAACCTGTTGGCAGGGCGAGGCTAGAGACACAGACCTTGAGAACGGACTTGCGGACACAGCAAGGGAAGGAGAGGGTGGGATAAACTGGGAGAGTAGCATGGACATCTGTACAACACTGCCACGTGGAAAGATAGCCAGTGGGAAGCTGCTGTGTAGCTCAGTGCTCGGTGATGACCTAGAGGGGTGGGGTGGGCAGGTGGTGAGAGGCAGGCTCAAGAGGGAGAGGATATACATATACATATAATTGACTCACATTGTCGTACAGCAGAAAGTAACACAACATTGCAAATGAATTACACTCCAATTAAAAAATAAACGATGTAAGTGAATATGTAAATGATCAAGAGATTGAGANCACCCCACTCCAGTACTCTTGCCTGGAAAATCCCATGGACGGAGGAGCCTGGTAGGCTGCAGTCCATGCTGAGTTGGACACGACTGATTGATTTCAGTTTCACTTTTCACTTTCATGCCTTGGCGAAGGAAATGGCAACCCATGCCAGTGTTCTTGCCTGGAGAATCCCAGGGGCAGGGGAGCCTGGTGGGCTGCCGTCTATGGGGGTCTCACAAGCCAGACACGACTGAAATGACTTAGCAGCAACAGCAGCAGCATGTACCTATTGCACTTCTCAAAGAAAATAGAAATAAGCCCCAATCTATTTCTTTCTCCTTTAATCAGTTATTTCCTCTGGATTTTATTGTAGAGATCCCAATAGCCATGTGTGATGACCCTGCCGTCCTCATAAAACGTAGTTGAAATGACTGATTAAATATCAAGTCTAATTTATAGGTGGCTTGGGGAAAACAGGAAGGGTTGACACAGCAAGATCAGGAAAATGGAGAATCCCTGAAAAAAATGTAAAGTAGACAAACAAATCGATCTCAAAGTCCAAACTATCTGAAAACCCTGAAATTCAAAAATAGTGATAATGATCTCAAAACCAAAAAAAAATCGCCCAAATTCAAAAGATCAACTTTTCTCTTTTTTAAAGCAGGACCTAAATATCATCACAAGATTAGAACATAGCAGGGTTGGAATGAAAACACAAATCTCGCAGAATAAAGAAGGCAGCCTGAGACACTGACTCTTGGTTTTACCCTTTGGCCTTTCCCTAACCCTCACCACAGCCACCTGTGAATGGATATTTTTCACTCAGACACAGTCACCTACCTCCTGTCCTCACTGCCTACTTTCCTACCTGGGATCATCAATGGAGGCTGAGTTCAAAATCAGAACTTTCTTTGATGCTTGGTGAATTAAGTATTGGGAGAGTGATATTATTTATTACATTAATTGAAAAATATAGAATGAAATATTAGTGTTTAAATACAGGAAGCTAATCACCAGAAAATTGGAACTGGGTAATAGAACTTTCAAGTTACCAGGAGAAGACAATGAAAAGAAAAAAATAATGTATCGATCCAGCCAAAGTGAAGAAAAGAAAACAGGAAACATATTATGACATGATTTTTGTCACAAATAGAATTAATAAAGTAAAGTGTGCTGTGCTTAGTTGCTCAGTCATGTCTGACTCTTTGTGACCCCATGGACTATAGCCCGCCAGGTTCCTCTGTCCATGGGGATTCCCCAGGCAAGAATATTGAAGTGGGTAGCCACGCCCTCCTCCGAGGGATCTTTCTAACCCAGGAATTGAACACAAGTGTTCTGCATTGTAGGCGGATTCTTTACCATATGAGCCACCAGGGAAGCCCAAGTAAAGTGTGATTCCTCCCAAATTGCACTGCTATCAGTACTGTATCCATCCACATATTCGCAATAGATAGGGATGAAGTTCTTAAGACGTCTCAGGACACCAAATCCAAAAGTCAATCCACTCAACTCCCACAAGCTAGTTCTTAGGATCGTGTGTATCGCAGCAAGAAAGAAAGCTCAATTTGGTAATAAACATTAAATTTACTGTGCACCAAAGTGGGCAGTTATAATTAGAAGATCATCAAACACAAACTCCCAAGTCTAACTTGCTTTATTTCTTCCCTATGGTATGCACAAGCTGGAATCAAGATTGCCGGGAGAAATATCAATAACCTCAGATATGCAGATGACACCACCCTNCTTCCACCCCCAGCCCATCCCACCCCTCTAGGTTGTCACAGAATATCAGGTTGGGTGTTCTGTGTTATACAACAACTTCCCTTTCGCTGTTTTACATATGGTAATGTCTGTTTCAATGCTGCTCTCTCAATTCATTGAACTTAGAGTAATCTGTTATACAGAGTGAAGTAAGTCGGAAAGAGAAAAACAAATATCATATATTCACCCATATATATGGAATCTAGAAAAATGGTACTGCTGAACCTCTTTGCAGGACAGGAATAGAGAGGCAGACATAGAGAACAGACTTGTGGACTTGAGAGGGGAAGGAGAAGGTGGGACAAGTTAAGAGAGTAGCTTCTTTTACAACTAATTCAACAGACATTTACTGAGAATCCATGTACCAAGCACCATGAATAAGAACAGAATGCAGGAAGGTCAGGCCCCAGTGTACTTACAAGCTAGTGAGAGTGAAGCAAGAGCAAGAACAGAACAGAGAGTATACAGGGAAAATGCCCTCTGATCCCACCTTGATAGGGTAGCTTGTTCAAGATGCTGTGAACCTGGATGAGGCAGTTCCTAAGTCCACCCTGGATGGACTTGGATGGTTGGAGGACCCAAAAGTCTCCAAAGAGGCAGTTGTTCTTTGACTGGACTTGGAGGATGAATAGGCATTTGCCAGGTGGACAAGCTGAGCGGTGAACAATGAAGAGAGTAAACTGCTTTACAAAGACTTGGAGGTCCTGGGAATTCCTGGTGGTCCAGTGGTTAGGCCTTGGTGCTTTCACTGTCTTGACCTGGGTTCAATTCCTGGTTGGGAAACTAAGATCCCAAAGCCTCATGGGCGTGGTCAAAAAATTACACACACACACACACACACACACACACACACAAATCAAGACTTGGAGATCTGAATGAATCTGGTGGCTTTGGCATGTTACCCAGAATTTGAGAAGTGTCAGGTCCCTGGAGGGTGGGGTCTCTGGTGAGAAGAGCTGGGGGTGAGATCAGGCTACCTCTGGACCATTCATAAAGCCACCACATTGCCTTCAAGATGGCTTACTATAGTGCAGAGCTCTCTTTTCAGCCACATTGGAACACTTATTCAACCAATATCACATACTTATGAACTGGAATTTTTGCCGGCAGATTGAAGGAGCATTTGTCCAAGGCATGGGATTCTATACCATAGAAGAGCTGAAATACTCCCCAGAAGGCGTGCTTTACTCTCGGGGTCCAGATGACTACAAAATCCCCACCATCACTGAAATACCTGAAGAGTTCAATGTCACTTTGGTGCGTTCCCAAAATCCCATTGCCATCTACTCATCCAAGGTAAGAACCCGAGACCTCTATGTGAGTTTGTTAGGGCCGCCTTAACAAAACACTACAGACCGGTTGCTTACACAATGGAGATACATTTTCTCACAGTTCTGGACGTTGGGGTCCAGGATGAAGGTGTGATTTCTTTTGAAGCCTCTCTTTAGCCGGCAGATGTACACCTTCTCCCCATGCCTTTATATGATCATGGGTTTATCATATACTAAATGTGCCTCTGTGTCATAACATTTTTTTTCTTAAAAGGACACCAGTCGTACTGGATTGGGGTCTACCCTAAAAACCTCATTCCTTAATTATCTTAAACCTAATTATCTTAAATTTAATTATCTTAAACTTAATTATCTCTCTAAAGACCTTATCTCCAAATATGGTCACAGTCTGAGGTAGTCAGGGTTAAGACTTCAGCATCTGAATTTGAGGAGGCACAATTCATCCCATAACAACCTACTCTGTCAATAAATAGTAAAATGGGGACTTCCCTGGTGGGCCAGTGGCCAAGACTCTGTGCTCCCAATGCAGGGGGTCAGGGTTTGACCCCTGGTCAGGGAACCAGATCCCCCATGCAGCAACTGGGAGGATTCACATGCTACAACTAAAGATCCAGTGTACCACAACTAAGGTCCAGACAGCCAAATAAAAAAGAAATATAAGCAGTCCCGTGAATTCACTTATCCCTTGCAAATCCCAAAAGAAGAAGGGAAAAAAAGCATGCATTCATTGACTTCAGAAGCCCAAGTAGAGTCTTCACTCTTGGGTTGTTGTTCAGTTGCTCTCAGGAGAGATTATGAAATGAGTTTGAATCAGACAAGAAGGGCCAAGGAGTAAGCAGACATCTTGTGTCATTAGGCTAAGTGCCACCATGAGATTAAACTGAAGTAGACACATTTCACCGGCCCTGGACCAACTTTTCTGCAACCTTCCCATGCCCTCCAGACTCAAGTCTTTCTTATCTGCACTGCCTCTCCCCTCACTCTCCCCAAATCAGTATAAACTTTCACACCAGCTTCTCACTGACAGTTTAATCTGAGGTATTAATGCCACAAATACAGGAGGTGTTGACCCCAGGCTCCATAGAGCCAGTGAGCTCTCAGTGGCTCGTAAAGACTTAGGGCAAGGTCCTCAAACATGTGTGGAAAACATACAACTTCTCCAATTGAAGTTCTGTTCTAGGCCCACATCTGGCCAGACAGATGGCAACTTTAACCTCAGGCTTTCAGAGAATTCCCTTTCTTTATTAGGAGTAGGTCAGGTTGGGAGGAAGGTAAGACTTCCTGTCCAAATGGTTTCTACCTCCACTTCACCAGACATGGACCAGGGACATCGCTAAAGACCATCCTGACGCAGGGCACAGTCCTGGCCCTCAGGACCTAGCCACCTCTCTGCCCGGTCTACTACCTGCTCTCCCCACNAGGCCTGGCGTGCTGTGATTCATGGGGTCACAAAGAGTCAGACATGACTGAGCGACTGAACTGAACTGATGGTACCCAAAGGTGATTTATCTCCTCTTTCATGCCCTTATTTTTTTATTACAGATATCATCAGGCTGACTAGCTTCATTTCATATTCTGCTGTGCTTATTATCAGAAAATGACTTCAAAACTGTCTCCTCCCTTAAGTTTGGGGATGCTGGAGCAAAATTTCACCAAGTTTTCATCATCGTTAAATTTACCTTATTTACCCTAGCAGGTGGATCATAGAAAAAGCAGGGAAATTCCAGAAAAAAATACCTACTTTTGCTTCATGGACTACTGTAAAGCTTTTGACTGTGTGGATCACAAAAACCTGTGAAAAAATCCTAAGAGATGGGAATATCATACCACCTTACCTGCCTCCTGAGGAACACGTATGCAGGTCAAGAAGCAATATTTAGAACTGGACATGAAACAGCGGACTGGTTCTAAATTGGGAAAGGAGTACATTAGAGCTATATATCGTCACCCTGCTTATTTAACTTTTATGCAGTGTACATCATGCAAAATACCAGGCTGAATGAATCACAAACTGGAATCAAGATTGCCAGGAGAAATATCAACAACCTCAGACATGCAAATGATACCACTCTAATGGCAGAAAATGAAGAGGAACTAAAGAGCCTCTTGATAAGGAGGCTGTAACAAAGAGGAAAGTGAAAGAGGAGAGTGGCAAAGCTGACTTAAAACTCAACGTTCAGAAAACAAAGATCATGGCACCCAGTCCCATTATTTCATGGCAAACAGATGGGGGGAAAGTGGGAACAGTGGCAGATTTAGTTTTCTTGTACTCCAAAATCACTGCAGACGGTGACTGCAGCCACAAAATTAAGAGGATTGCTCCTTGGAAGGAAAGCTATGACAAAACTAGTTTTTTGTTTTTTTTTTTAACCTAGCGTATGAAAAAGCAAAGACATCACTTTGCCGACAAAGCTCTGTATAGTCAAAGCTATGGTTTTTCCTGATGTCACGTACGGATCTGAGAGTTTGACCATATGGAAGGCTGAGTGCTGAAGAATTCATGCTTTTGAATTGTGGTGCTGGAGAAGACTGTTGAGAATCCCTTGGACAACAAGGAGATCAAACCAATGGGTTGTAAAGGAAATCAACCCTGAATATTCATCAATATTCATTGATGCTGAAGCTGAAACACCCAAACTTTGGCCACCTGATGTGAAGAGCTGGTTCACTGGAAAAGACCCAGATGCTGGGAAAGATTCAGGGCGGGAGGAGAAGAGGGTGAGAGAGGATGAGAGGGTTGGATGCTATCACTGACTTGGTGGACATAATTGTGAGCCAATTCTGGAAGACAGTGAAGGACAGGGAAGCCTGACGTGCTGCAGTCCATAGCGTTGCAAAGAGTTGGACACGACTTAGTGACTGAACAACAAGAACTCTAGCAGGAAAGGGCAGTTGAGTTAAAGTCATTCTTGGACACCATGAATCTGTAAAGGCATGGTATGTCTCACATTAGATCTTTCTTATGTGTGCATCTTACTAGAGAAGGAGTAGAAAAGTTCTACAGAGATGAGCACTGAACAGAAGTGACCAGGGCTTAGCTCCACACTCGTGGTGGAGCCAAACCCGTGAATCTACATGATACTCTAGATGGCCTTTGGTCTTCAAACCTTAGCTAATTGACACAGGGCAGAGGGGAGCAAGAAGTTTCTCTTCTGATGTGCCATGGTTTCTTTCTCACTCTTTTATCGTTGAGCAGGACAGGCAAACAAAATGGTACATTAACCATGAAATTTCTAATTACTCCAATTTGACTAGAATCAGTGGGAGAAGCAATAGGTTAAAATGAGTAGGAGTGCAGATGTGCAGACACACAGGTTTAGTTGACCAAGTGACAGGTTTTCTTTACCAAAAAATGTGAAGAATGCTTTCTTTACATTCTTTTTCTCTGTCCTGATTCATAGTCAGTATCACGAACCAAATTCCTTCCTGGAATCTACAAATGCAAAATAGATGGACAGGTAGGTAAACAACCTCTTGATCCAACTTCAAGTTACTAAGTACTTCACTTGTGTGTGTTTGTTTCCTTGTTATAATAGCCTTAATATAAGGTAGAGTTCCTGTCATTTAGGACATCGTGAACAGCTTTATTGAGGTATAATTTGATTTTTTAAAATAAATTTTACAGGGTTAGTGAAGTACAACTATCATAAAATAAACTGCATATACTAATAGAAAATTCGATACACTTTTGGCNGCCTTAATATAAGGTAGAGTTCCTGTCATTTAGGACATCGTGAACAGCTTTATTGAGGTATAATTTGATTTTTTAAAATAAATTTTACAGGGTTAGTGAAGTACAACTATCATAAAATAAACTGCATATACTAATAGAAAATTCGATACACTTTTGGCATAAATATGTACTCATGAAACTATCATCTCAGTCATGATAATGAACATGCCCATCACCCCCAGTAGCTTTCCTGTGCTCCAATGTAATATATCCTTTCTTCCCATATCTCATCCTCAATCTACCACTGATTTACTTTCGGTTACACTAGATTGTGTGCAACTTTCTATTATTTCCTATAAACATAATCATTTAGTATATATTCTGTTTTGTCTGGTTTCTTTCACTCACCATAATTATTCATATTTTGAGACTCAGCTATATTGTTGTATGTACCAACAGTTTATTCCTTTTATTGCTGAATAGTATTCTGTTGTATGAATTTACCACTATTTCCTTTTTTTTCATTCATCTGTGGATAGACATTTATTTCATTTGGTATTGGCTATTATAAGTAAAACTGTTTGAACATTTGTATACAAGTCTTTGTATGGGAGCATACTTTCATTTCTCTTGAGTAAATGTTTGGGAATGGAATGGCTGGGTCATATTGTAGGTATGTATTTAACTTTCAAGAAGTTATCAACCTGTTTCCCAAAAATGTGCCATTTTACATTCCTAACAATAGCATATGACAGTTTCTCGTTATATCCTATTTAAAGTAGNCTTTCTCACTCTTTTATCGTTGAGCAGGACAGGCAAACAAAATGGTACATTAACCATGAAATTTCTAATTACTCCAATTTGACTAGAATCAGTGGGAGAAGCAATAGGTTAAAATGAGTAGGAGTGCAGATGTGCAGACACACAGGTTTAGTTGACCAAGTGACAGGTTTTCTTTACCAAAAAATGTGAAGAATGCTTTCTTTACATTCTTTTTCTCTGTCCTGATTCATAGTCAGTATCACGAACCAAATTCCTTCCTAGAATCTACAAATGCAAAATAGATGGACAGGTAGGTAAACAACCTCTTGATCCAACTTCAAGTTACTAAGTACTTCACTTGTGTGTGTTTGTTTCCTTGTTATAATGGCCTTAATATAAGGTAGAGTTCCTGTCATTTAGGACATCGTGAACAGCTTTATTGAGGTATAATTTGATTTTTTAAAATAAATTTTACAGGGTTAGTGAAGTACAACTATCATAAAATAAACTGCATATACTAATAGAAAATTCGATACACTTTTGGCATAAATATGTACTCATGAAACTATCATCTCAGTCATGATAATGAACATGCCCATCACCCCCAGTAGCTTTCCTGTGCTCCAATGTAATATATCCTTTCTTCCCATATCTCATCCTCAATCTACCACTGATTTACTTTCGGTTACACTAGATTGTGTGCAACTTTCTATTATTTCCTATAAACATAATCATTTAGTATATATTCTGTTTTGTCTGGTTTCTTTCACTCACCATAATTATTCATATTTTGAGACTCAGCTATATTGTTGTATGTACCAACAGTTTATTCCTTTTATTGCTGAATAGTATTCTGTTGTATGAATTTACCACTATTTCCTTTTTTTTCATTCATCTGTGGATAGACATTTATTTCATTTGGTATTGGCTATTATAAGTAAAACTGTTTGAACATTTGTATACAAGTCTTTGTATGGGAGCATACTTTCATTTCTCTTGAGTAAATGTTTGGGAATGGAATGGCTGGGTCATATTGTAGGTATGTATTTAACTTTCAAGAAGTTATCAACCTGTTTCCCAAAAATGTGCCATTTTACATTCCTAACAATAGCATATGACAGTTTCTCGTTATATCCTATTTAAAGTAGTCAGTCTTTTAAATTTTTTCTATGAAATGGTATACAAATGTAATTTTAATAGCATTTCTCAAGTCACTAATGATGTACAGCATTTTTTGTGTGTATCTTTACCATTTTATATATCTTTTTTGGGGAGGTGTACGTTCAGATTTTTTGTCCATATTCTACCAGTTGTTTTCTCGTTACAGAGTGGTAAGAGTCTTTGTATAATCTAAATATATATATATATGTACATATATATATGCAATTTTCTTCCCATTTTGGGTTTGTATTATTATTTTTCTGCCATGCCTTTTCAGTTCAGTTCAGTCACTCAATCATGTCCAACTCTTTGTGATTCCGTGGACTGCAGAACGCCAGGCCTCCCTGTCCATCGCTAACTCCCGGAGTTTACTCAAACTCATGTCCATTGAGTTGGTGATGCCATCCGAGTATCTCATCCTCTGTCATCCCCTTCTCCTGCCTTCAATCTTTCCCAGCATCAGGGTCTTTTCCAATGAGCCATGCCTTTTGGAGAACATAATTTGGATTGATGAAGCCCAATTATCAATTTCTTTTATAATTCATATTTTTTATCCTATTTTAGATATATTTGCCAAGTCCAAGGTTTTTAAGATTTTTCTCCTATGTTTTCTTCCAGAAAGGCTTATGGTGTTAATTTACATTTAGGTCTTGGATCCGTGTTAATTTTTGTGTAAGGCATAAGGTAAGGGTAGATTCTTTATCATTTTTGTTTTTCATTTTTTTTTTTTGCATATGGTTATACAATTGTTTTTGCCCTGTTTGTTGACAAGATTGTCTTTTCTTTCTGAAAGTTTTCATTGGAAGATAATTGCTTTGCAATGAAGTCTTGGTTTCCGCTGTATAACATGTATCAGCTGTAAGTGTACATAAATCTCCTGGCTGTTGCGCCTCCTTCCTTCCCTCCCACTCCATTCCTCTCGGTCATCTCAGAGTGCCGAGCTGAGCTCCCTGTGTTATAACGCAGCTTCCCACTAGCGATCTGTTTCACACATGGCAGCGTCAGCGCCACCATCTCAGTTTGTTCCACCCTCTCCTCTCCTTTTTCCACTGAACTGCCTCAGCTTCTTTGTCAAAAATCAACTGATTTTATATATGGCATGGTCAAAATTTTTAGCCAAATATTTTAGCTCTAATTACTAGCTCCCTGTGGTATCACTGACACTCCTCTCAGATTATTCAGTTCAGTTCAGCTCAGTTCAGCCACTCAGTCTTGTCCAACTCTTTGTGACCCCATGAATCGCAGCAAGCCAGGCCCCCTGTCCATCACCAACTCCCGGAGTTCACTCAGACTCACGTCCATCGAGTCTGTGATGCCATCCAGCCATCTCATTCTCTGTCGTCCCCTTCTCCTCCTGCCCCAATCCCTCTCAGCATCAGAGTCTTTTCCAGTGAGTCAACTCTTCGCATGAGGTGGCCAAAGTACTGGAGTTTCAGCTTTAGCATCATTCCTTCCAAAGAAATCCCAGGGTTGATCTCCTTCAGAATGGACTGGTTGGATCTCCTTGCAGTCCAAGGGACTCTCAAGAGTCTTCTCCAACACCACAGTTCAAAAGCATCAGTTCTTCGGCACTCAGCTTTCTTCACAGTCCAGATTATTATGAGGATGTAAATAATTTTTTACTCTTTCCTCTTGTTTCACTTTCTCCTCCCAATGTTTAATAAACTACTGTTTAATATCAAAGTAATTTACATTTTTACATCAAATAAGTCAGAAAATATATTATTCAAAATGTATTCCTGAAAGGTGTTTTAGAGATATACTCAAGCTGTACATTAAATGGAATCCTAGAAAGAGGTAGAATATAATTAACCAGGTTGAGCAGAAAAATTAATGAAATGTATACCGTGGAACTAGAACATATAGGCTTTATAAAGTCTGTGGTCAGCCCATAAAGGAAATGCTGTGTATCTATTTACTCTTCAATTGCTCAAGAAGCAAAGTATTTATTATTTTCTGTAAACATATGTATTATCTCTAATTATATTCATGAAGTATAAAAAACATGTATATAAATGTTACACATACATTTATATATGATAAATATATGAAATGAAATTTGCATTAAATATGTGTGAAGCAGGTCTATTATCGTTGAACACAAATATTTTAAAAATTTAGAATATATATATGAAATGAAATTCACATTAAATATGTGTGAAGCAGGTCCACAATCATTGAACACAAATATTTAACAAAATTAGAAGGCAGAAAAATATTAATAACTATACACAGATGAAATTTGAGCTACTAGAAGAAAACATGAGAGAGTAGTAGAGATACATCTGGTGAAATGCTTCAGGTCTTCTCCATAGACAGGATATATTAATTACCAATGACATTTATTAAAAAGTCTCAAAAATATAATGAAATCATCAGAGAGCTATAAAAGTATGCTTAACTTTCGAAATGTTATGGAAAAAGTCCTCTTAGCCTACTGAGAGACTCTTATATATACAGATATATATATATATATATACACACACACAGATTATTAAGTACTATCTTTATATTATTATTTGTTCAATTCATTATCAATATGGGGAAGATCTAGGGTAAAACCTTGTTTTTGGAAATCACCAAGTAGGTTATCTTAGATGACTTTCTGCCATCTTGTCTCAGTTTCCCCATCAACAGAAGGAAGATATTAACGCAAATCGTAGACATCATCTGCTACAGTTCAACTCACGCATCCCTTAGACCTACTCACGATTCTCATTAAGTGTATTCCATTCTGAATTTCATTCTCCAAGGGAGTAGCCAGTCTTCAGTTTTAAAGAAAATATTTACATGATGTGGATTAGAAAGACCAGCCATGTTATTTTCCTGTAGCAGTTAGTTAAGAGATCACAAATAAAACCATTTCCTTCTTTTACCACCCATTGTTCATCCCTATCCCCCAAACTAACACTCTGTTAGTCTAGGTTGCATGTTTCTTGGGTAACCTATACCTTCATCTTTGAGGAGTCTGAACTGGCTTTGCATCCTTTTGTCAGGTTACTCTGGCTGTTCCACATGATCATCACCAGACACGGAAGAAAGAAGTGATTCCCCAGCGAACCCCTGAATTCTAATAATATCCTGCCTTATCCCAATAATGTATCAGGAACTCTTATCTCCTTATGATAAGCATCATCAATTATCTTTGCTAGTATAACAAGCTAGCCTCTGCCTGCTCATCTGTTGGTATGGTTGTTCAGTTGCTCAGTTGTGTCCAACCCTTTGACACACCATGGTCCGCAGTACACCAGGCTTTTTTGTCCTTCACCATCTCCCGGAGCTTGCTCAAACTCAAGTCCATTGAGTCAGTGATGCCATCCAAGCATCTCACCCTATGTCATCCCCTTCTCCTCCTGCCTTCAATCTTTCCCAGTATCAGTGTCTTTTCCAATGAATAAGCTCTTTGCATCAGGTGGCCAAAGTATTGGAGCTTCAGCTTCAGGATCAGTCCTTCTAATGAATATTTAGGAATGATCTCCTTTCAGTCCAAAGGACTGGGTAAAACTGAGCTGAAGTTTTACCTTTAATGGAACTCATATTTCTGTCATATGATGGAAGCAATCCCATTTATCCCAGGAACCAGGGCCTCTAGTCCAGAAAACCTTAAAATTTCAGGAACAGGAAGCACAACACTTCCCAGTGGGCTGTTTGGACTGATGGTGAGGAGGGCTACTCTTGCTTCCTCACCTTGATTTCTGGATGCATGTATCTTATGTCCTGGGAATGTTGAACCATAGAAAGGCTGTTGGTTCAAAACATATGCTGCATCTTGAAAAACAATGCTCCAGTCCCTTGATGGTATCTTTCTTTCCTTCCTTTCTTTTCTTTTTTTTTCCTTTTTTTAACACTATTTTTAAAGTTGGAATATAATTACTTTCCAATGTTATGTTAGTTTCTGCCATACATCGTGAATCAGCTGTATGTATACATATATCCCTCCCTTTTGAGCCTCCCTCCCACACTCTCTCATTCCATCCATCTAGGTCATCTTAGAGCAATGAGCTGAACTCCCTGTGCTATTCAGCAGCTTCCCACTAGCTATCAACTTTAGGCATGGTAGTATATATGTCAATGCCACTCTCGATTCATCCTCCCCTCTCTTTCCCTCTCTGTATCAACAAGTCTGTTCTCCACATCTGTGCTTCTATTCCTGCCTTGAAAATAAGTTCATCAGTACCATTTTTCTAGATTCCATTTATATGTGTTAATATATTTCTGTCCATCAACAGATGAATAAATAAAGATATGATATGTATATAGAATGGGATATTACTGAGCCATTAAAAGGAATGAAACTGAGTCACATGAAGTGATGTGAATGAACCTAGAGCCGGTCATCCAGAATGAAGTAAGTCAGAAAGAGAGTGTCGTTCTTAAGCTGAAACTTTAGCTGTGCATTGAAGAAGCCATTGTGATGTCCTAATGTGTTGGCAGCTTATGAATAATGACATATGCGTTGGGACCCATGGGGATATGCCCAGTATCACATCTGCTTTGACACAAAATGGGTCTCTTCCGATGAGGTGATGTCCTGTGAGATTCTATGATTGTAAGTCACTCTAAGTCATCAAATAGTGGTAGTGGTCAAGGTACTGTGGGAATGGATGGGAAGAAGCATAATCATGCATCAATCCCTATAAATCAAATTGTTGACCCCTCCAGGCTGAAAGATTCACTCAACTTGCCACCAGGTGGCTATATTTTTTCTTGGGGAATGGTGCCATATGGAAAGTGTAATAAGTCAATTCTTTTTTTGATTGGTTGAAATTCAGCACTGGTAGTAACCATGTACTGTCTTGGCAGCACAGGCGTTCATGTGCAAACATTTTTCCCTGACATTGTGATTACTCCATTTAGAGGCTGAATTTTAAAGTACTGTGTTGCCATTGATATATCTGTGGATGTAGCCATGTCAGGAATACAGATTATATGCATGTCCTTAGACTGCACCAATTCTATGGCTACTTGATGACCAGGTATACTGTTCAAAAGCAGAGGATGTTGCTCAGCTGGTAAAGAATCCGCCTACATAGAGGAAGAACTGGGTTGGATCCCTGGGTTGGGAAGATCCTCTGGAAAAAAGAGAGGCTGCCCATTCCAGTATTCTGGCCTGGAGAATTCCATGGACTGTATAGTCCATGGGGTTGCAAAGAGTCAGACACCACTGAGCAACTTTCACGTTACATACTCGTCAAAGCTCTGCCCACAGGAGTGTTTCATCTCACTGCTGTCTTGAGTGGAATTGTAGTATAGCACCAATATACTTAATTTTATCAACATGACAACCTGAACCCATCATATCCTGTCAGCTGTCACAGGGAATCCCCCCACAAAGCCATAAGTAAGAGTGTGGGATTGGCATTAATGCAATAGAGAAAGGTGTCTTGAAGGGAAATTTTGGATCGTCAGTAGCTTTCTTATATTCCCCAGGCCCCCTTTGGCACAAACTTGGAATGTATTACTTCCATCCTCTGCTTTACCCTTCAATCTTATTACTGAGTGGCTCTGATAAAATCCAGATATAGACAGGCCTCGCTATCATATCATCACTTGATGCTGCAAAGTCAGATGCCAAGCTTCTATGAGAGTCCAGCAGCATGCTAGGAGCCACCTTTCGAGTGATGCATAGTTGTCTGTTGCAGATGGCATCATCTTGCTGCATAAGTGAAGGGTCTTTACTGTGACTCTTCTCTTGGGGCTCATGGAAAATGTATCGGGAACACTTATCTAGAAATCTCTGACACCACAGGAGTCACTGTGATATATGGCCAGGAAGCAGCAGTGTTTATAATGCAGTCTGATCCTACAGAAGATCCCCATTCAAAATCGACAGATTCCCACATTACCCAATAAGTGGGTTCACATCACTGGCCATAATTTATCTCCCTTTTGTTGGTAGGTTAAATGGGGATATAATGAGAACTTGTAGTATTCTTTTATGTTTTTGAGGGCAGCACTAATCCCTGCACATAGGATAATAAATTGCTTCTGATTTATTATTTTTGCCAGAGTCAGCAAGTTCAAGCACTGCCACTTGGCTTTTTCTCTCCTTCTGGCTCCTACTCCATAGGCCAGGGAACCAACTTGAGTGTATTGTCAGCTACCAAGTATATCCATACCAATTATCTGCTCAAGAGACCAGGAAAAATGACGTACTCGTCCCACTGTGAGACAAACTTTGAGCCAAGATACTAATTATCACCAGCATCTGCACTTCCACAGAGAAGCCGTGATGGTGTTTTTGTTCCTGGTGTTAGTCATTAGACCCAGTGTCAAACTACCCCTGAAAGTTTTGAATATTATCCTTCCCCTAGTGGATGCATCTTGATTCTGTTTATCCAGGGGCTTCCCTGGTGGCTCAGACGGTAAAGCGTCTGTCTGCAATGCACGAGACCCGGGTTCGATCCCTGGGTCGGGAAGATCCCCTGGAGAAGGAAATGGCAGCCCACTCCAGTATTCTTGCCTGGAAAATCCCATGGACGGAGGAGCCTGGTAGGCTAATGTCCATGGGGTTGCAAAGAGTCAGACATGACTGAGTGCCTTCACTTCACTTTCACTTTCAGTGGATACGTATTACCCAGGGAAATGATTATATCCCCAAGAAGGAGGACTGGAAGAAACACACTGTAAACACCCCACAGGCATTTCAGAATCTTTCCTCAAGGGGACCCAGTCTTTTCTTAAATCTATGGATTCCAGGTCTGAGAATAGGCTCAGGTCTGGAAACTGGCAAAAGATCACGACTTTATGGGGGCCGATAAAGCCTTCTGTCTCTGTACCTGTGACCATTTTTATTATAGGTGTTAAGCAATACTCTTGTTGGTTCTTCAACTATCTTGATCCTAGGATGGTGGGCTACTACAGTCCATGGGGTCACAAAGAGTTGGACATGACTGAACAACTAGAGAGAGAAAGGGAGAGGGTCACCATGTTCTATGAACCACTGATTGAGCCCTGAGGGTCAGGGCTCCCTGGTTGCCTCTGACGTTGCTGCCCATCATAGTAATTACATCAGTCTTGACTCTGGCAATTAAGTGCTGCCACATGGACTTTGCTAGTCTGGACCCACATCATTTCCAGGGAACCCAGATCCATAAGAGTATAGCATACTATTGGTATCCATACTCTTGGCCCAGTTCAGAGAGGACAGTCTCCACTGAGCTTCTCTACAATGCTGGCCCTGTGTTACTAGCTGATGCCTATGAGTAGAATGAATGGAAGTTTCCGCTGGGACCTTCAGAGGAACATAGCTATTCTCTGGCACTATACAAAATAAATCCATTTGGACATGACTAATTTTCTGAGCCTTTCCTCAGTATTCATCCATGCAGTTCTAGCTTTTCTAGCTATCATTTTTCCAGCTTCAGGGAGCTATATTAGCAGCCTCTTAGCAATCACTGTAGGTGTAACTGCTAGGACATTAAACTCTAAACCACAGGATATCCTCATTTAGTATCCAGCATGTTCTTTGGGTTCCTGTTAATATACGTTAGCTAGATTTGGAAGTGTCTTTGATGAATAATCCATTTCCTCCCCAAGTAGGGCTAATAGGTCCCTGGTCATGCCATGGTAAGACTGAACCTAGTTAGTGGAAGGAAGTAAGTCACTGAAGGAAGTCAGGGCAGATTCTGTAGAGGCCAGAATCATCTTGCAAGGCATATACCTCACAGGAGCACTTTAAATGGTCTCCAAGCAAGAAGAGGGTACATAGGAGGAAAACACTCCTGCTGGCTTAGGTGGTGCAGGGTAAAGCTAGGAGTGTAGGTCCCTAGGACAGCCACCTACATTATTGTTATTGTTCAGTCAGTAGTGTCCGACTCTGCAACCCCATGGACTGTAGCACACCAGGTTTTCCTGTCTTTCCTATCTCCTGGAGCTTGCTCAAACTCATGTCCATTGAGCTGGTGATGCCCTCTAACCATCTNACATTATTGTTATTGTTCAGTCAGTAGTGTCCGACTCTGCAACCCCATGGACTGTAGCACACCAGGTTTTCCTGTCTTTCCTATCTCCTGGAGCTTGCTCAAACTCATGTCCATTGAGCTGGTGATGCCCTCTAACCATCTTATCCTCCGTCATCCCCTTCTCCTCCTGCTTTCAATTTTTCCCAGCATCAGGGTCTTTTCCAATGAATTGGCTCTTCGCATCAGGTAGTCAAAGTATTGGAGCTTCAGCTTCCAATAAATATTCACAGTTCATTTCCTTTAGGATTGACTGGCTTGATCTACTCTACATACTGTCATCCAATATATCAAGATCTTACTCCTTATTTATCAGGATTCTGACGTTAACATAGAAGACTTTTGAGGGCTGTTGATTCAATGATCTTTGTAAATCTGGTAGTCTGAAAACCAGGTCCCGGCACTGAACTTTGAAATAGTCTCCCTCTGACTTGAGGAGATAAAGAGGTCTTTAGATACTCCCGTGGAGGCCTTTAGGCTTTCATATGTGAACCTGAGTTGAGAGTTAACTCATCTGACACCATCATTTTCTGCCCTTGGTGCATGTATGGCATGGAGCAGCCACTAACTGGCTTCACAGCCCTTATAATTACCCTTGCCCCATCTTGCCCAAATGCTTGAGATAGATACTTTCCAAGCTAGTGCATTGCCCTCGCTAGTAATTAGGTACTTATCAGAGTTAACAGCTCAAGTAGGCTATCCTTCTGTGCTTCTGAACTTAAATTACTCTCTTTTTCAGAATAAACTGCCAGATCTCTCTCATTCCTTTTCTCCAACCCCCTGAGAGAACCTAATATGATAATGTTACTGCGTGGCAGAAACTTTCTGATGAGATTGCAAAATACCTTCAGGCATGAAAAGCTCTTGCAGAACAAGGTATGACTTAGAATGACTTGTTCTGCCAGCATCTAGCTGACAGTGGGGGAAACGGACGTGGTGGGGAGAGAGGGAAAGAAACAGAGAAACTGACCTGAGTAAGTTTCCAAACTTTCCAGTCAGATAAATCTTCCTGTTCTGAGGAGTGAGAGGGGGCAGAAAGAAGACTCCTCTGGTTCAGAACCCCAAATATAAACATGAGGAGTTGGGGAGAAGTATATAAGGATAGACTACTTTTTTCTTTTAAGAAATGTCTTCAAAGACCAATTTGTTTTAAAAATCGGTACTTAATAAGCAAACCGTTGTAGAATAGCTCACTGGTAGCAGTACATTTGAATGACTAATTTAGGTTGCTTTTCTATAATAATAAGCTAGAATCACCCAGTGAATACAGTGCACCGTGGGAATGAATCAAACCCTGTGAACACACATAAATACTTTCAGGATACAAGGATGGAATCTAGGAAGGTACCTTTGTTATCTTGTAGAAGCACTGGGAAAAACAGGCTCCTTTCAGAAATAGCTTTAAACCCAATAGGAAATAAAGACTACACTATTGAGTCACAATAATATTCCTAGCATACATCATGCATGATGGAATTTTTTCTACCTGCTGAGCTCATTCTCCCTTTCTGTAGGGTTTGGTGGTTTGGCCAGACAGTTGATTCTCTAAGACACATCTGGCTATGTCGTTAACAGTTATTCCTGAATGTTTTGGCTATTGCCAAAGCGGTCTGCTGGTTTAAAAAAAATCAGAGTGCCATCTTGGGAAAAATTATTCTTGCAGACTCTTGTTTACAGTCCAACTCAGTTAAGAAGGCAAAAACTATTTTTTAAGCATCTCTTAAAAGTCTTTAAGAGAAAATGCAGTGAAGAGTTTATGTCTTTCTATTTAAGTTGAGTCACTGCAAGTCCATTGACATTTATTGAGAGTGTTGTCTTATTTAGTTTCTTATTTACACGGGGTGTCAAAATACTCTTAATAGAGGTTTTTCCAACAGTTTTTCATCATTGGAGAAACACAAAACACCCACCAAGAGCCTCTTCCTTTAAATTCTTAATAGGAAAAAGGATGTATGTGGAAACTCTAGATGTTTCTTTCATTTTCCCTCTTCTTCATTTTATCCTTTTGCTGATCTTGAATTTTCTGGATGTTCAAGTTGGCAAGAAAGTATTTCCAGTCTGTGATTCAACTCCAGGTAGAAGGTAGAAAAAGTTGAAACACTATACTTTTATTCTCACTCCAAATATATATCCCTCCTTTTGATGACAATTTTATTTTCAAAGTATTTAAAAAACTACACATTGATCTTTCACAAACTTAAAAGACAGNTAAAGTAAAATAAAGTTAAAAAAAAAGTTAAAAATATGAAAGCCTTAAAAAAATAAACTGATTTTAAAAAACCTATAAATTCATACAAATACTTCTAACTCTAATCAACACTTATGGACAGATCAAATAAGATGACAGATTGAATTTAGTAATGTGAAGATTTTTAATGACTTTTCTAGGAATATTTCTAATGGAACAGTGCAAATCAAAGTCTGTTTAGAATAGGTTTGAATAAGAGGGATAAAATTGGAAACAGTATGTAAGACAGCGCTTCAAAGAAATTTTTCTGTAAAGAAAAAGAAAAGCATAATACTAATTGAATTTGTTATTAAGCCAGATGATATAATAACAAAAAGAAACACTTTGCTATTAAGCTGGCAGAACAGTTGTGAATGATGCCAAAGAGAAGAAACAAAAAAGGATTTTCCATTTACAGTAGTTAAAGTGGAGTATTTGGGTAAAGTTGCAGGTTATTAGGCAGAGACAGTGGGAACTTGTTGAAGTTTTCTTCTGATTGAGGAGAGAGTATGAATTAATCATTTGGTAGAAATGTTAACAAAATGAAGATAAGAAATATAGCATGAATGCAAGGTAAATACAAGAGCCCATTTGAAGTTAGTGATATTTTTAACGTGGTGCAAGTCAGCACAGCTGTGTATTTTTCTTTAGCCACTTTTGGTCGCAGAGAGTTGAAATGACTCTGACTAGTGATAAAACCAAATGAAAGAGTTGAAGGAAGACAGAGGAGAAAGTCGAGGATATTTGCTGGGAAGAGGGTATGATTGACCATGGAATTTAAGCTAAGAAGAGAGAAAATGAGTTGGTGATGGGATCAATCATCTGAAAGTCCTGGTGAGACTGCGGGTTGATGAAGTGGGGTTACTAGGAGTGAGCAGGAGAGATATGAAGTCAGAAAGTAGCATCTTTGAAACTGAAATTATTGAGGGATTGCAGTTATTTGCAGTGACAAAGTCAATGATATGATTCAGGGTATAAGTTGTTGAGATAAGATACTGGGGAATTTATCAAGGGTTAAGAGGCCAGAGAACTGGATCATTTACATGGATTTGGACATTACCAAGAAGTAGAAGAGATTTATACTGGTAAGGGAATAAAATCATTTGTGAATAAGGGGCAGTATCTTAGCAGTGATGGATGATGGCAATAAAAAGGGTCAGGGAATGCCATATCCTGCTAATAGAAGATACAGAACTGGACATTTTAAAGGATAGAGGAAGAAAGATCTGAACCAGCAGTGGGAACTAAGAAGGACACATGTTCCCTCCCACAGGCCAGTGGAATGAGAGGAGTGGGAAGGCAAACAGCCATTACACACAGGTCAGTAGTGTCTTCAACCCAGGTCTAGATATTTTTGGAGCAAAAAACGAAGGAAATGCTCAGAGAAATGGATGAGGATCCACAAGACTTTTGAGTCACAGAAAGCATACGAAAGGGCTTCCCCAAATTGTGGGGGCATAAAGCACGGGGTTAGAAAAGGTAAAATCAGAGCTATCCAGAGATTAGAGTGTGTGAGAGGAAGGAGGTCTTAGAATGTGGGGGTTTACATCCACAGAAATGAGAACGTGGTGAGATAAGGCCCAACGTCTTCAGGCAGAATACAGAAAGGGACCGTCAGTGTGGGAGGGGGGTTTGTGCTTCTCGGTAGACATGTGCGGGTTTAGAGACCTCAGTAGACTCTGGATGTTGGAGATATAAAGTCCCACAGAGGCATAGTCTTCTTCTGACCTCACAAGACACTGCTTACTTTGAGGGGTGACTGTAACCTACACTCAAGGCTCCCCATAATTCCTGTTGATAGTGGTGAATGGGACTCATTTATTGATACAAATGCCCTCACAAAGGCCATGTGTGAGTTTGTGTGATAGAACAGTAAGTAGACTTCTTTGGAGGTATTTCAAGAAATTGAACTATGACTTTAAAAGTGACAGTACCCTCTACCCTCTTGGGGTGTAATCCTCAATTTTGGTACCTCTCACAGGACGTAGAAAATAAAGATGAAAATCTGTCCCAGAAACCCAGATGACCTGGCCAACATACTCTTTACTTTCCATTCTCTGTTTATAAGGACTCCTGCTCCTTCTCAGCCTGGATTGATAAGAACTGAATTCTCCACAAGTGGAGAGAACGTTCACATCCAAACCTGAAAGCATTCTGTTTCTCCAGGTATAAATGGTGGTGCCTTTGTATTGCAATACTTCTGAATATGTGGAGAAAAGCAGAGGTCCTCCATGCTGAACTGATTAGTAAAGACTCCAGGGCAGATCAGTGATTGAGGCTCTGGGCTTCAGTTTCTTCTCTGCTTGTCTTAATGCCATTATAAGGATGACTAGGGAAAACTTGCTTAATCTTCAGTAGTGCCATTTCCTCCCCACCACTCTGAACCTTCTTAAATGAGTAACTCCTGAGATACCTTTTGTTGAACAAGATAGAGGAACATGCAAAATCACAGAAACCAGGTAAGAAGGGGAAAGAGACACTGAGTGGATAGTCCAGAGTTCAGAGACGAGGAAACAAAGAAGAGAGACATTGAAAGCGGGTAAAAACATTGGCAGTGGGCTGAGAGAGAAAGAGAAACAGTAAAGATGGTTAAGTGGTTTTCGAGAACTTAACTCTGAACTATGAGATGCTAGCTCCCTCCTCTGTCTCCTTAGACACATTTCAATAAAAATCGACCTCAGGTTTGCTATTTTTGCCCTGTTGCTATGATTTTTATTAACATGAGATATAATGATATGTAAGACTGGATTCCAGCTGGCTGCCAGGTGAAGCAGGCCTGTCCAAGGGAGGCTCAGGGATGAGCCTTTCTCCCTTCGTTTTATGGCAGCCCCCTACTTTTTTGGAGGCAAACTGCAGCTAAATTACATATTTGGTAAAAACTGTCTGTCCGGTACATGAACACTGCTGTATCAGCATTATAATTTCTTGCTGTAAGAAAGTCATACTCAGAAAACAAAATATAATAATACGGGAACCACACCTTTCTGATCTGAGCACTTCAGTGCTGTAACCCGAGGGCCCTAGTCTGTCTGTGGTCTTTCTTCCCAGGATCACAAAATTTAGCCAGAGGGGAAGCATGCGCCTCGGGCAGTGGACTGCTCAGTTTGAAAGCAGTCCCCATTTCAGAGCAAATTTGGGTTACTGGGTTTAAATGTCCAAGTTCAGATTTTTCACCTATAAAAATTGGGTTAATTGCAACATCTGCTCAAGCATGTAGTGAATTCCTTAGCACAGTACCTGAAACAAATCTTTAATAAATGTTAGCTGCTATTAAAGATATAATAATTCCTAACTTTGGAGCATTCAATTTTGTATTTCCCATTAAGGCAAAGTCTAAATTAATTTTGTAAACTATATCTACTTTTCAAAATCCAAAGATATTTTTAAACAAATATCTAATGAAAGAATATATATTGATGACTAAAGTTTTTTTTGATTCTATGTTTGCTTATTTGGTTTGTTTATAAAATAGAAAATCAATATCCATTTAAAACCATCCTTTCGTAAAAGTGGAATTTTAAATGATAAGTTAGAAAATTTTACTGGCTAATATAAATGAGTTTATTTTTTCTCTTTTTTCCACAACTGTGATTCTAAATGTCTGGTATCATACTTTTCCCTGTTTTCATGATGAATTTAGTTTTAAAATTACTTACTATATTGTTGTCTAAAGGAAATGTTTTAATAAATCTGATTGTCCTTCTTTTTCCTTTAGATTGGTATCATTCACAAATAAATATCTATTGCTCCACTGCTAAAGTATTCTCTTAATCTTTTAATGATTGTCTCCAGGTAACATGGTTCATAATCTGCCTACCAAATCATTATATGTGCAAGTGTGCTAAGTTGCTTCAGTCATGTCTGAAGCAACTTTGTGTGTGTGTATATATATATATATATATACACATATATACAAACATACATTTACTTATAAATAGTTACTCAATAAAAGTTCATTTTTTAAATAGATTTAACTCTTTTCTATTTTTGCATTAAAGTGTCTAGGTTTATTTTAAACTTTATATTGTTTACCATGTTCTGCTCCTTCAACTTAATTCATGCTTATTAGTTACTCACATCTGATACTGTTTTACTCATAATACTTCCACTGTTATCTCTCTTTAATATTCTCTTTTATGATGGCTGCATTTTTAGTTCATATAAAGTTTTTCCTTTGGCTGATTTCAGTTCCTATGCATATTTTTGCATTTTTGGCACTTAATTTTTTTCACATTTTAATATTGATAAACATTGGAAATACATTTTCTGATAAATATCTACTACTTATTACCTATCAGTGTTAGGATTTATAGATTAAGAGATTGATTTTACTCGATCACTTGATGTTTGTGCTTTTGTCATTAGGATCATACAAAAGCCCTACCCAACTGAAGCTGGAGAAAAGGAGCTTAATTTTTTGTGTGTATCATCAATGGACCAATCAATACAAAAGCGGAAAGGCAGGTAGATATGTAGACAGATATAGACAGATAAACAGATAGATGACTGTATTGTGAATAATGTTCTATTATTTCAGTTAATTTCCTTGGGCTCCAAAATCACTGTGGACAGTGGCTGCAGCCATGAAATTAAAAGACAATTGGTCTTTGGAAGGAAAGCTATAACAAACCTAGACAGCATGTTAANGACTGTATTATGAATAATGTTCTATTATTTCAGTTAATTTCCTTGGGCTCCAAAATCACTGTGGACAGTGGCTGCAGCCATGAAATTAAAAGACAATTGGTCTTTGGAAGGAAAGCTATAACAAACCTAGACAGCATGTTAAAAAGCAAAGACATTACTTTGCCAACAAAGTTTCATATAGCCAAAGCTATGGTTTTTCCAATAGTCGACTATAGCTGTGAGAATTGGACCATAAAGAAAGCTGAGTGCTAAAGAACTGATGATTTTGAACTATAGTGTTGGAGAAGATTCTTGAGAGTCCCTTGGACAGCAAGGAGATCCAACCGGTCAATCCTAAATGAAATCAACCCTGAATATTCATTGGAAGGACTGATGCTGAAGCTGAAGCTCCAGTACTTTGACCACCTGATGGGAAGAGCTGACTCACTAGAAAAGACCCTGATGCTGGGAAAGATTGAGGGCAGGAGGAGCAGGGGGTGACAGAGGATGAGATGGTTTGATGACATCATCAACTCAATGCACATGAGTTTGAGCAAACTTCAGGAGATGGTGAAAGGACAGGGAAGCCTGGCGTGCTGCAGTCCCCAAAAATTGGACACCACTTAGCAACTGAACAACAACTACAATTTGTGTTAATAGAATCTCCACAAAATCCTTCTTGGCAAAATGTTCCCAAGCTACATATTTAATTCAAAACAAATATACCTTTCTCTAGCCTAATAATTCACTGCAACTCTCACTGGTTGATGTAAATGCCTGCTCAGCTCTTTGGTTTAATAATCTTTCCTTTGGAACAAACCTGAATTAGTCTTGACAGATCACTCTCTTGATGGCTCATCATGATTATATAATTTACACTAAAAAGGAAGCAAATGAATGTTCATTGATGATTAATTAAAGTACAATTAGGTTTCAGTAACAAGTTAGTCCAAACTCAAAATGAATCCATTCAATAGACATTTACTTGCCACCTTAACAGTCCTAGCTGGGTGGGCCAATGAAAGGGTGTTCATGGGCCAAAGCAGGTAGAGATTATCATTTCTATATCAAGCTTTGTGGTCATTCCATTAATGATTTTTGTTTTATGGCAGTTGAAAGGACAGCTGTGAGATGAATAGAGGAAAAACTTGAATAGTTTTATTTAGCTATTCATCTTTAGAACCAACTTATTGGAATGGTTCCCAAGGTTAAATGATTAGAAAGTTTGTCATTTATTCTGAGGTTCCATTTTTAATCTTGGAAGAGCATTTTAGAGGGTTTCCTAGTTGGTATACTATAAGTTTTTATGTAAAAGAATCTTGCATTCTTTCTCATTTATTTTGCTAAATAACATTTTTGGCACTAAGGAATGACTTTTGTAAGTGGTTTGCTGTCTAAAATAGGCTGTATTTCTTTTTCTAATCTAAAGTGGTAGCAAATAACAAAAAAATCAAAGGAACAAAAATTTTGCCATGATTCTAGCATGAGACGCCCCAAGATATAAAAGAAGTATAATTGATACTGTTTACTTCTGAAAATTGAGTTGGGGACTGGTTGGGCAACTATGTAATCTATGGACTTTTATTCTTTAGAGATAATTTTAATGATGTAGTAGATTAAGGAAGGTTCATATATCTCACCATAGCAGTCAGGTTTGTCTTAAGTTTTGTGAAATGCTATTCCATTTTAATTGTATGCTTTATCCAATATAATACCATCTACACACCCTTGGCTTCAAATTGATGAGGACAGCATTATATTTCAGCCCAGACTACTTCTGAAGGCCAGAACTAAATTTTCATTAGCTTCTTCGGCACATCCCCTTAGATATCTCAAGTCCTTTTGAACTCTTCATGCCCAAATGGAACTCATTATCATATCCCTAAATCTGGCACCCAGCAAAAGGGACAACTACTCATGAAAATTCACAAGCCTGGAACTTAGAAAACATCTATTATATCCCTGCTGCCACCCATCTACATGTTCAGTTCAGTTCAGTCACTCAGTCGTGTCCGACTCTTTGCGACCCCATGAATTGCAGCATGCCAGGCCTCCCTATCCATCACCAACTCCCAGAGTTTACTCAAACTTATGTCCATCGAGTCGGTGATGCCATCCAGCCAGCTCATCCTCTGTCATCCCCTTCTCCTCCTGCCTTCAATCCCTCCCACCATCAGAGTCTTCCAATGAGTCAACTCTTCACATGAGGTGGCCAAAGTTCTGGAGTTTCAGCTTCAGCATCATTCCTTCCAAAGAAATCCCAGGGCTGATCTCCTTTAGAATGGACTGGTTGGGTCTCCTTGCAGTCCAAGGGACTCTCAAGAGNGGAGGGAAGGCAGGGGCTGTGGGGAGCAGGGCCTGGGCTGTGCGGATGGTCCAGGCTGCGGAGTAGCGGGTGGAGAGGAGCTGCCTCAGAGCTGGGGAGGGAGGGCAAGGGCGGGCAGCCGGGTGAGGGCTGAGCGCTCGTCTCCTGGGACCCAGGTGTCCTGCGTGAAGTGACCACCGAGTTCACTGTGGACGCAAGATCCCTGACAGCCACGGGTGGGAACCATGTGACGGCTCGCGTGCTCAACCCCTCGGGCGCTAAGACGGACACCTACGTGACCGACAACGGGGACGGCACCTACCGCGTGCAGTACACGGCCTACGAAGAGGGTGAGGGGCTCGGCCAGGCGGGGACGGCGGGGGTCTGGCCCCGGCGTTTTCAGAGGGACGGGTGGTGGGGGCCGCGCACACCCTGACCTGCGCCGTGTGGCTGACTTCCAGGAGCGCACTTGGTGGAGGTGCTGTATGATGATGTGGCCGTGCCCAAGAGCCCCTTCCGGGTGGGCGTGACTGAGGGCTGTGACCCCACCCGTGTCCGGGCCTTCGGGCCGGGCCTGGAGGGGGGCTTGGTCAACAAGGCTAACCGCTTCACCGTGGAAACCAGGTACGCCTGCCCCTTTCCTAACCTTGACCCTGATGCTGTGGCCACGCTGAGCCCAGCTGCCTGCTCTCCCCCCTCATCCTCCAGTGTGGACCTCATCCCTACCCACCCCGTCAAGGCTGCAAACCTCCCCGCTGTAGCCACTGGTCCCTTCTCAACTGGCCCCGCACCCCCATTCACCTGCTTGCTTCTCTATCCCAACTCACTAGTCCTTGAGGCGCTGATGTAGGGGTGTTATCTTGTAGGGGAGCTGGCACCGGGGGCCTAGGCCTAGCAATCGAGGGCCCGTCGGAAGCCAAGATGTCTTGCAAGGACAACAAGGACGGGAGCTGCACCGTGGAGTACATCCCCTTCACCCCCGGAGACTACGATGTCAACATCACCTTCGGGGGCCGGCCCATTCCAGGTGTGCACTGGGGGCCGGAGAGGTGTCGGGGAGGCGAGCAGGGGGCCTGCTCCGTGGGAGGGAAACTGGAAGGAAGTAGGAGGAGGAGGAAAGCCCCAAACCAGCAGCAGGGACAAGGAGCAGGGAGGCACGGGTGCCATGCTTAGGGCTGAGGCAGGGTGGTGGGTACAGCTCATTCCCAGAGGCCCAGCGCTAGGGTCTTGGCCCTTTTGCCTGGAGCACCAGATCTCATGAGTTCCGTCACTCACAGTCCAAGCCAGTGTGGGTGGCTCAGTCAGGACAGCCTCTCACACCCTCTCCCTCTGTCTGCAAAGCCAGGAACCCCCCTGCCCTCCAGCAGGGGTGGGGAATGGTTGGTGTCTTCAATTATCACATTACTCGGGCTTGCTGAAATGGGACTCTCCCCGCCCCACTTATCTAATTTCACGCTGGAAAAAAATTCATTTTCTTTTACAAATACTTCTTTTAGCAGTTTATTAATTTAGGAGGGCCTTCTTTCAGGCCTGTGGCCTAAATAAGTGGATTTACCCTGCTTCAGCCTGTAGCCAAGTTTTGGGGTTTTAATTTTACTTTCATTAATTTTTATTGGAGTATGTTTTCTGTAGCCAAGTTTATTTCTCCTCGTTACATTTTCTTAGCAAGTTTCTAAGTGTTTGCACATTTGGTCTGGTCTCCCAGGGGCATTTCAAAGGCAAGGGAGGCCTCGCTTTCCTGGGTCCTCTGAGTCGGGGAGACCTTCTGGGGCAGGTGGNGTTTTCTGTAGCCAAGTTTATTTCTCCTCGTTACATTTTCTTAGCAAGTTTCTAAGTGTTTGCACATTTGGTCTGGTCTCCCAGGGGCATTTCAAAGGCAAGGGAGGCCTCGCTTTCCTGGGTCCTCTGAGTCGGGGAGACCTTCTGGGGCAGGTGGGCTGGGGCTGACGTGCGTCTTCCTTGCAGGGAGTCCATTCCGGGTGCCAGTGAAGGACGTGGTGGACCCCGGAAAGGTGAAGTGCTCGGGCCCAGGGCTGGGAGCCGGCGTCAGGGCCCGGGTACCCCAGACCTTCACAGTGGACTGCAGCCAAGCTGGCCGGGCGCCCCTGCAGGTGGCCGTGCTGGGCCCCACAGGTATGGAGTGTCTGAGGCCGGGTGGAAGGAGACGGAAAGGGTGCTCGGAGGCTTTGCTGACTATTCCCTTTGCTCAGGTGTGGCCGAGCCTGTGGAGGTGCGTGATAATGGGGATGGCACCCACACTGTCCACTACACCCCAGCCACGGACGGGCCCTACACAGTAGCCGTCAAGTACGCTGACCAGGAGGTGCCACGCAGGTGAGGCCCAGCCTGGGGCTTCTGTGCTCTGCTGGGCTCTGGGGAGCTCCCACCAGGGCCACAGCTGCGGCGCCACTCCAGGGCCCTGGGAACACTCCCCTACTTGTCTAAGCCTCATCTGTTCTCTGTTGCACCATCCCACTCTTCCTCAGAGTCCCCTGCCCATCTTCTTCTCCACCCTGGAGGTGGCACAGCCCCAGGGGCTCTCTTCTGGCTGGGCTGTCCCCCTAGTTAGCTACAAAATCAGCACCTTGGGAAAAGGCACCATGTAGCTACAAACAGGTGTGACAGGGCAGCCTCCTGCAGCCTCCTCTTTAAACCATCTGAAGCATCTTCCTGGATAATGGAGAAGAAATGCCCAGGCTTTGTCAGGGGCACACCTTTGTGGCCCTCCCCTAAGACTCAGGCTGTGACCTGGTCCCTCCTCCCTGCCAGGACTCCTCTCCCCTGCTCGTGAATGTCGGGGGTACTCCAGGCCCAAAATGAGATGGGGTTCCTTCTCCCCCTGAATCTCAGCCAACTGTCTATCCCTTCTGCCTCTCAAGCCCCTTCAAGATCAAGGTGCTTCCAGCCCATGATGCCAGCAAGGTGCGGGCCAGCGGCCCCGGCCTCAATGCCTCTGGCATCCCAGCCAGCCTACCCGTGGAGTTCACCATCGATGCCCGGGATGCTGGGGAGGGCTTGCTCACTGTTCAGATCCTGGTGAGTCTTTGTGCTGCCCACCCCTCAGGTCAGGGTCTAAGCATGGGCAGGCCTTAACCGCTGCTTCTCCCCCAGGACCCTGAGGGTAAGCCCAAGAAGGCCAACATCCGAGACAACGGGGACGGCACGTACACTGTGTCCTACCTCCCGGACATGAGTGGCCGGTACACCATCACCATCAAGTATGGCGGCGATGAGATCCCCTACTCGCCCTTTCGCATCCATGCCCTGCCCACTGGGGACGCCAGCAAGTGCCTGGTCACAGGTGGGCACCCACCCCTGCCCCTCCCCTCTGTTGTTGAGTTACTTAGTTTCTGTTAGAAAGCCCTACATTACTTTTAGGGCTCTAGAATCTTCTGAAACTGAAGGTAAGACTACAAGTATTCCAGACTAACTTGATTATGATATAGTGAAGGGTTAATGCAGCCACAATAGGGAAAGCGGAGATATGCTTGCAAGTGGGCTTCTCTGCTCAAGGCTAAATATTCTTGCAAGCGAGGCGTTCTGCCAAGGAGTCTGGACACAGCCTTGAGTTTAACCGTCCCTTGGAAACAAGGGAGCATTCCTTTCTTTTGATAAGAAGAAAGAAGGCGGCCATGGACAGACTCCATAGTAGGTTTCACTCCCCCTTGCTGTAGGATAACATGTATTCACCTGTGCTGTACTGAAAAAGCTTATTCATGCATTCTGGAATTCCTCCTAGGGGGTTATATAATAATAAACTGCAATTGTTGGTTGTGCAGTTTTTCCTCCAGCCAGAGTGTGTGTTGTCTGTCTCATTTCTCTTGTCTTTGTGTGTCATTTCACTCATAATCTCCAACAATATAGTTTTCTAAATACTTAAACAGATTCTGCTGCCCTGCCACCCAAAAATTACCCCTAACTCCTGAATATCTTCATGATTTTATTGTGGGAATCTGGTATATTTGAGATTTCTCAATTCTTCTTAATTTCATCAGTAGGCTTTTTTGATGTGAAAAACACATTGGAGTTAGTTTTTAAATTAGTCCTAGACACAGCAAAATACAGNTACACATATATCCCCTCCCTTTGGCCGTCCCTCCCACCTCCCCCATCCCACCCATCTATAAGTGGTACTAGGAAAACTGAAGAGCTACATGTAAAAGAATGCAATTAGAACACTCTCTAATGCCATACACAAAAATAAATTCAAATGGATTGAAGACCTAGATATAAGACTGAACAGTATGACACTCTTAGAAGGGAACATAGGCAGAACACTCTTTGACGTAATCACAGCAAGATCTTTTTGACCCACCTCCTAGAGTAATGAAAACAGTAAAAAAAAAAAAAAAAGAAAGAAAGAAAGAACAAAAGACCTAATTTAACTTAAAAGTTTTGCACAGCAAAAGAGACCATAAGCAAAATGAGAAGACAACACTGAGAATGGGAGAAAGTATTTGCAAATGAAGCAACTGACAAGAGATTAACCTCCAAAATATACAAATATCTCATGCAGCTCAATATTAAAAAAACAAACAACCCAATCAAAAAATGGGCAGAAGATTTAAACAGACATTTCTCGAAGGAAGACATACAGATACTGAAGAAGTATCTGAAAATATGCTCAAAATTACTAATTATTAAAGAAATGTAAAACAAAACCATCATGAGGTATCACTTCACACTGGTCATAATAGTTATCATTAAAAAAACTATGTGAGACTTTAATACAGATATATCTCAGAGATATTTCAGGTGAGGTTTCAGACCACTGCAATAAAGCAAGCATCACAATTAAGCAAGTGATATAAATTTTTTGATTTTCTGATGCATATAAGAGCTATGTTTTTTTACTATATTATAATCTATTAAGTGTAAAATAGAATTACATCTTAAAATGATGTAAACACTTTATTAAAAAAAATTATATTGCTAAAAAATGCCAAGTAAGCATCATCTGAAACTTAAGCAAGTCCTAACAAGGATCTCTGATCACAGATCACCATAACAAACATAGTAATAATGAAAAAGCTTGAAATATCACTGAAATTAACAAAGTGTGACACAGACACCCAAAGTGAGCAAATATTGGAAAAATGATGCCGATAGCCTTGTGTTACTCATGGTTGTCACAAACCTTCACTTAGTAAAACCCACAACATCTACAGAGCTCAAAAACTCTAAGCACAATAAAATGAGATGTCTGTATAGCTTGCTACATTTAGGGACCCTAAATTGAACAGAGTATTTTTTAGGACAAGTCTTTCTGGCCAAAGTTAGTAAAGTTTGTTCATCACCATCATCATTTATTGAAAACAGCAAGTGTGGAAAATAAACTATCAAGTTCCAGCTTGCAATGAATTAAAAATTGTAATTTATTAGCTGTGCAAAATCCTGTTAAGATTTTTACTCTAATTACTAATTTTTTTTCCCCCACAAATATGCCTGACTATTCAACTTCAGCTCTAACCTTATACTTTAGGCAGTCCAGGTTTAATAACATGAGACACCTGCCCTCAGGATCTGGTAGCCTAGGGGAAACCAGACAGGTGAAGCCTTGATGGAAGAATATGTCGGATGCTATACTAGTGTTATGTTCATCTAAAGCAGGAGGAAGTTTGGGAAATTTCCTGGAATAAGTGACACTTGAATAAGAGTTTTAAAGGATGGGTAACACTTAAGAAAGGTATTCAGAAAGGCAAAGGAACTTTCAGGCAAAGTAAATGAGAATGAATGAAGTATATAAATGGGAGTGAAAGAATGTAAAAATATCAAGTGAGCTTGGTTAACTGCTAGTAGTTGTGTACAGCTGGGGTAAGAATACACATCCAAGATGGACAGGGCAAAGTGACAAAGACTTTCATCAGAAGTAGGAAGGAGATAACCTGTTTGGAGATGAGTACCTGGAAAGAAAGAACGTGTGGAAGAACAACTGAAAGGTTATTACAATAACGCAAGAATTAAGTAGCAGAGAGAATGGAGAAGATCAAGTCCACAGTCCAAAAGAGACAGAATCCCCAGTGCTGGGTGCTTGTGCAGCTAGGACTGAATGATGTTATGGAAAGAAAATGGAAAGCTCCTAGGACACTTCACTGGCCTCTAGTGTGGACCTCTGTTGTTCTTCACTGAGAGGGAGAACAAGGAGAGAAGCAGGTTTGCAGGATAAAATACTTCAATGTTGATCACATAGTATAAGGAGACTACAAGCAAGACATTCTTGTCAGATAACATCAAAATATACGATTATATTGGGAAGCAGGTCACAAGGTGAATGGTGGGCACTTTAGACGGGCTTGTCATGAGTTCCAGCTTCCTTCTGAAATGCTCTCTTGGACTGCAAAGGCTGGAAACCCATTCTGCATTTTCCTTATCTTTTGCAGGAAATCAGAGGGTATCAGAAATGAACTTTGCTGCTCAGATAAACTCATATTAAAGTCAGATTCAAAACTAGGAGGGAAAGTCCAGGCTTTATCTGGTTTTGATGATCCAGGACCTGGCAGATGTGGCATGGTTCTGGAGACCAGAAGCAACTCTTGATTTTACAGCTTGTGGATTATAACAGTTGTAGCAGGACTTTTAATGGCCATAGACTGTTTTGCTATCTTTTCCCTAGAAGTTTAGCTTACAGTCTATTTCTTCAGTTTGTCTAACCATTTTAGAAGAGTGGTAAAAGTTTCCCTTTTAGATTAAGTTAGATAATGTGTTTCTGAAACAATGTACTTCTCAGTAATAGGGATGTCTCTAGGTCAGAGAATTCTACAGGAAATGGAAATGTGGGTTACCTTACCTGGAAAGAATTTGTATGAACATGAACTGAGAAGAAAGTGGCCCAGGGTTGACCAGGGCAAAACCATTTTCATCTGTGGTTATGTGATGAGAAACGAAGCTGAATCTTTGTTAGATCTAGTAGCTATTGCAATGAACCATTTGAGTGAGAGGGAAGAATACAGACACTGCATGTAGGGCGAGGCTCTCTGCTTCTAACTGTACTAGAGAAGAACGAAAATAACATCCTCATAGTTTAAAGTTCTCAGTACAAGGCATAGTGAGAGAAGTGAAAGTTGCTCAGTGGTATCCAACTCTTTGTGACCCCATGGACTGTAGCCCGCCAGGTTCTTCTCATGGAATTTCCCAGGCAAGGATAACGAGTGGGTTGCCATTTCCTCCTCCAGAGGATTGAGCTCAGGTCTCCTGTGTTTCAGGTAGATTCTTTATACCATCTGAGCCACCAGGGAAGCCTGAAAGGATCTCTTATTGTTTGCTACAAAGGCTAGTGTAGCTGAAAATCAGCAACAGAGTTTAATATTGTGGGATGTTAAATTACAGTGTAGAACAATGATACTGAATGAGGGGGAAGGAATTTTGGATGGATAGGAATGAATGTGAGCTCTCAGGCCTTACAACTCCACTGGGGCACTTCTGTTTCCAGCTATGATGGAATTTAGCAGACCATTTATCCTGTGGAGAATACTTAGAAAGCCAATTACTAGATTGCTCTAAAATACAAAATCATCTGTTTGAAGGTTTGAGAATGTTCCTAGGCAACCAGACCATGGGAAATAAGATCATAAAGTGAAGGGACCATGAATGGGTGGGCTGAACTCTGCTTTTCCCTCAAGGTATTTGACAATTCTTTTCTGCAGAGTACTGACAGGGAAACTAGATGGAGACCTACAGATAAGAAGTAGAGACACCAGCAGAGCTTTCGGCAACTGCATCGTTCCAGCAAGACAAAAACTGGATGTGGAACAATGAAGATCCTGAAGAAAAGAGAGGCAGGGAGATGAGAGCCCTGACGAAGGGGTTTCTCCTCAAAGCATTTGTACAGAGACTGAGAAAACACATTGGAAGTCACTGCACAGGAGAACAGACTTTTAAGGAGTCTTACCAAAGAATACCAAAAGTTAGGGTAAGTGCCCACTTAAGAGGCATGTCAGTTTCACCTGGATTCCAGACTTAATCTCAACGCCTGTAGTACAGTAAGAGCTGTACTGCATTGAGATAATTAGGATCGATCACCCAGTCAACATACGTACAGAACCAAAAAGGAAGATGTATCTGAATATAAAAATAACTCCTGCAAAGTTAAAAAAAAAAGAGAGATAATGCAAAAACAAATGGGTTGGAGACTTGATCAGACACTTCATATACAAGACAAACATAGTGGGAATATACATCGTAAAAATGTGTCATTTATTAGATATTACAGAAATGCAAATTTAAATCACAAGAAGATGCTGTACAAACTCACTAGAAGGGCGAACATGAAAAGGGTAGACCATACAAAATATTAGCAAGAAAAGGATTCTACAAAAACATTCCAAGTTTTCCTTTGCCCATAGAATTGTAAATTGGTTACAAAAGGCATACTCTGTGACCAAGTGATTCTATTTTTTGGTACATATCTAACAGCTGCACATATACTTACCAAAGCATACACAGATAGTCATGGAAGCATTAATAGTAATAATAATTTTGGAAACAATCCAAATATCTTCAAATAATAGAGGTCTAAATAAATTGTAGCATATTTATAAAATAAAATACTACCCAGTATTACTTCTCAACTGGCAGTGATTTTGGTCCCCAGGAACAGTTGGTAATATCTGAATTTTAATTGTCACATCTGATAGGAGTGCTAATAACATTTAATGGGTAGAATCCAGACCACTGCTAAACCTCTGACTTTACACAGGATAGCCCCCGCCACACAAGAACTGTCTGGTCCAAAATGTCAGTAGTGCTGAGGCTGAGGAACCCTACCTATTCAGTTCAGTTCAGTCACTCAGTCGTGTCCAACTCATTAGTTTTCTATAAACCCATAAATTACTATGAACTGTTACAAACCACCACAGAGTTATTCTCTTACAGTTTTGCAGAAGTCTGACATAGGATGAACACCTTCCAGGTGTTGGAAGGGCTGGATTCCTTGCAGGAAGCTCTAAGGGAGAATCTCTTTGCTGGTCTTTTGAGGCTATCCATATTTCATACTTTATCTCCTGGCTCCTGGACCACTTCCTTCATCTTAAAGGGAGAAAAGCCAGCTTCAGCTGGGTCCTTCTCACAGATTCTTCTCATGACTACCTTGAGTTCACCTGGATGATCTAGAATCCTCTTCCTAAATTAAGATCAGTTGCCTAGCAACCTCAATTCCACATGCTAATCAATTCTCCTTTGCCAAGCAGTGTGGCCTTCATAGGTTCTAGGTGTTAGGATGTTAACAGTTTTGGGGACCATTATTCTGCCCACCTTGTCCTGCTACCCAGCAATGGAAGTCTGTACCACTGCTCGACAGAACAGCGTTCCAGGGTCTCACATACTGATGGTGAAGAGCAGACGTCAGAGTATAGAATTTCTGGTTTTGTTTATATAAGGTTGGCATAATAGACCAAACTAATCCTATTTTTAGTTTGATGGGAATTGAACAGTGATTTCCTGGTGTGATCACCAGGTAGAGTCTCAGGCAGAGCTCAGGTAGTAGAGCCAGCAGAGTTAGTAAAGCTTCCTAGTGATTCAAAGGCTTCCTGCTCTGACACTTGACAGCTCAGGGCAAGGACAGCAGCTTCCTTGTTAGCCTATTCTGCAGGCAGTTTTGGGGGGCTTTTCTAGAAGCTTACCCTAGTCTCCATTTCTTCAGCCCTACCAAACATTCTGGAAGTGATTTAATCCTCTAAAATAAATCCCTTTCTGCTTAAAGGAACTGGAGTGGATTCGATTCCCTGTAACTGAAACTTCACCAATTGTAAGGCATGAGCAAGAGCTAAATGAAAGCTCTTTGTCAGTCAGTATGAAGCACTGCTCTAAGACTTTGTAAATATTATCCCATTTAATCCTAACAATTGTTAGGTATGGCTGCCATTTATCATAAGTGATACAATTGAGAATCAATGTGATGAGATTAAGCTTAAACTGGTAATGGTGGCACCAAGATGAGAACCCAAAGCGCTGACAGCTGTATGCTCCTCCTCGTACTTGGTGGTTCAGCTTCATTATCTTTTAGTAGAAACATCTGATATACTGACTGTACATATATTCTTCCAGTTAAGATTCAAAGAGCTCAAAGACACAGAGCTTGATTTGCTCCCACCTCTCCGATGTATGAGCTACAATGGCGTATCAGTCAGGATACTTAGCTGTATACAATAGAATCTGTTCTGATTAGCTTAATCAGGAAAGTGATATATTTAAAGATACCAGGTGGTTAACAGATTCACTAGGATACTTTGGGAGAGAAAAATGGACTCAAAATTAAGCTTCTAGCAATAATTCTCCAAATCATGAAACAGAACCAGACTATGCAGGAAACTGTACTCACTGCCTCTGTTGGATGCCAAGCACCGGAAGTTCAATGTGAGGGGCACTGTGCCTGGTGCTGACTGCACTTCTGTGCCAGGAAACCAGCCTTGCAATGAATGGGAACATGATGCTGTCCCTGCTCCCACCTCCTGCATTTAGCTGCTCCTGGCCTTCCCGTCTGAATGCAAGGCCCAGCAGGTGTGTCTGCCTGCTGCACTCCAGTCACGTGCCTTCGTCCTATGTGCAGTGGGGGCTGAGAATTTACTTCTGCTTTCCACACTGGAGAGGTGATAATCATACTGTGAACATTTCCCCTCAGAAGGAAGGGCATGCAAAGGACATACTTTGGGATGTAGTAGATGTCCATTACAAAGAGGATTGACCTTTAGCACCTACTCTCCATTTTACCAACATCTTGAAAGAGGAAAGGATTTACTAGTCCTGAGTGTTGTGCATAATTAGTCAATACTGAAGGAAATCAGTCCTGAATATTCATTGGAAGGACTGATGCTGAAGCTGAAGCTCCAATACTTTGTCCACCTGATGCGAAGAACTAATTCACTGGAAAGACCGTGATGCTGGGGAAAATGAAGGCAGGAGAAGGGGACAACAGAGGATGAGATGGTTTCATGGCATTACTGACTCAATGGACATGAATTTGAGCAAACTCTGGGAGATGTTGAAGCACAGGGAAGCCTGGCGTGCTGCAGTCCATGGGGTCGCAGAGTTGGACATGACTGAGCGACTGAACAACAGTCATCTCCTAACACATTTTGAGAGCCTATTATTGGCTCTGCTCTGTTTAAAACAAGCTGCTAGTTCAGAAGAAAAATGTTTAATGAAAAATTATGGTAGGGAATATTCACTTCACCAGTTATCCATCTCACTAATGAGCAAAACAAATGGTCATTAGCATGCTTTTGATTTCTCCGCTGTGCATAATTTTTATTTTTGAGCTTAGAGGTGCTCGTATGTTTTGTGTTTGTAATAGAAATTTTAATATACAGATGTTAATCTCACAAAAATAATTGAAGGAATATGAATCGGACCGTAATTTTAATCACCATCTCTTTTAATTAGGCTCATTTTCTTTTTCTTCTGAACATGCGATTTTCTGTAACGATTTCACTTGCCTAGTACTTCACAGACCTTTACACCTGTGGTGGATTCATGTCGATGGATGGCAAAACCAAGAGAGTATTGTAAAGTCAAATTAAAAAAAATAATAAAAAATTAAAAAAAAAGATCGTTGTTAATAACCTCAGTGTATATTTAGGATTTCAAAGTTCCACTTACTTGATGTACATGGATGAACTGAGTTTCTCTTTCTATCAGTCAAACCTCAATTCCTTTCTCGGCACTTCCACAGGTGGTGACTTTCCTCTGCTTTCCCTGCTGCCACTGCCTTGAAATAGATACCAGTAATACACATCCTCTCTTCAGAAAGGAACAAGGAATGAAGCTTAAAATGATTTGTCCTTTTCAGAATTTTCCTATGTTATTCTCTGCTGCTGCTGCTGCTAAGTTGCTTCAGTCGTGTCCGACTCTGTGCAACCCCATAGACAGCAGCCCACCAGGCTCCTCTGTCTCTGGGATTCTCCAGGCAAGAATACTGGAGTGGGTTGCCATTTCCTTCTCTTGCCTAGAGGATATCAATTAGCTGCACGGTAAGCATTTTAAGACTTCCCTCAAATGAGATGACCATTAGTTCTTTATTTTTATTGTTTATTAGGAAAGCCTGCTTTATGTTAAGAAAGAATAAGAGATAGGTAGTTTAAGCAAATACGTACAGATCTTCCTGTGAAGATCTTTGTCAGGTAATTAGTGGATGCTGAGAATACAGAGAGGGGTGTTAACTGGAGGTACTTTTAATTAGACAAAGACATACACATGAAGATAATTAGTGAATATACTATGAAGCTGCTACCTACAGTAACTCTGTGTGCCTGAGGCAGTGAGGCCAAACAATACCAAAATTGCAGAGTCTGGAGTAGAGAAAGGTTTCTGACCAGGCCGTGTTGACAAAGGGCTATTACAGGACCATGTAAGGTGGCTCTTGCCTTGAAAACCTGAGATCCCCCAAAGCTTTCAGAGAAGCCCTTTTCTAGGAAAGGTGAGGCAGGGTGTGATTAGTTGTTGCAAACTTCTTGGTGTCACATCGTTTGTTCTTGGGGTCTACAGGTAACGATCTTCCTGTAAACCTCCACTAAACAAATGTTTTCTGTTCTGACAAGAAAGGGTGAGATTCCAAGGCTCAACTTTCCCCCTCAGAGGTCAGGGTCCCTGTGCAGTCCACTTACCCTGCCTGGGAGCTTTCATCCAGCTCCAGTCTGGTTCCTCCTGCCAGTGCCCGGGCCTGGGGCACTCACAGGGCCAAGATCCCAGAGAGCTGCCCAGCCCACACCACTGAGCCAGCCAGGTGACCGGGACCCAGCAGGCCCTCAGGCTCCTCATGGAGACCATTGTTGGGTCCCAAGGGCTGCGACCCATGGAGACTGCACCATTAGTTTGTGGCAGTGGAGGGGGGCGGGGGATGGCGGAGACGTTTGTTGACCCTACAAGACCTAAGCCTGGCCAATGGGCCATTGTGGTGAGGGTTTTGGAGCCCTGCAGGACACAGCCATCAGTCTGCCCTCGGCCCCCTGGCTCACCCACTGGCCGAGATAGGAGAGTCCCTGGGAGAAGGCTCTATCTGCCTCTCACTACACTCTGCACCCCAACGACCATGCCCTGCTGACTGTTGGCAGAGTTGGACCTCCAGCCACTGTGTTAAGGATCTTGTGTTAACAGTGTACCTGCCCCGCCCCGGTTACAAAGTCCCTTTGTGAGCTAGTTATTAATTTTCCGTTACAAAATCCTCAACCATCCTTTGTCCCTCCCTGCCCAACTCCAGTTACATCACCTTTTTCCCTTTTAATGGAATTCTCTGAGATCTGCTGTCTCTAATTTTTCGCCTTCTACTTTATCCAAAACTGTTTACATGTGAATTCTGTCCACCTCTTACCCTCAAGGTCACTGAACCATCTCTCTGCAGGGTCACCAGAGCCCTCTCTTACTCAATCCCTGAGCAGAATTTAACACCACTGACCACCTTGTTCTTACTGAAAGGCTGACTGCTTGATTTCTGTGACACTTCACTCTCCTCACTCCCTTTCTCTGTCTTTAGACATTTCATTTCATCCTCCTTACAAACTCATTATGTCTTTCTTTCCAGGTTGCCATTTCTTGGGAGTTTATCCTCATTCTCCTCTCACTCTGTATATTCCCTGGGACATTTCAACCAAACCTACTGTGTAAATGATCACTTATACACCAGAGATTCTTTTTTTTCTTAACATGAACTTTACTAACATGTGAAATGAACACAATTGTACAGTAGTTTGAACATACTTTGGCAGTTCCCCTCCTTGGGATTGGAATGAAAACTGACCTTTTCCAGTCCTGTGACCACTGCTGAGTTTTCTAAATTTGCTGGCATATTGAGTGTAGCACTTTAACAGCATCATGTTTTAGTATTTTAAATAGCTGAATTGAAATTAAGTTTTTTTTTTTTCTCAAAGTTCCAATATAACTTCATACCTATGTCCTGAGCACCATACTCAGTATCCACCTTCTGTGGAGCATGATATTTGGACTTATAAACACCTTGGCACATCAACTTTCTGCATCATTTATAAGTGATCTCATGTTTTAGAACAGTGATTTCCAAACTTTTTTGGTCTCAACATGAACAACTATTAAGCCCCCACAGAGATTTTATTATTGTGCCTTATTGCTATAAATTTTTGTCACATAGCCTTTGAGAACTTTAAAAATTATTCACTTATCAACACTTAATAAATTCATTAACCATTAATCTATATAACATTTTTATGAAAAATATCCATATCTGGAAAGAAAAAAACTTAGAAAAGTAGAATTGTTTTAGAGTTTTCACAACTCTCTTTAATGTACGACCAATCCATAAACATATGGATTTTCACATCTGCTTCTGTATTTGACCTGGAAACTGCTTTGTACTACTAAGAATAAATGAGAATTAAAAAGGCAAATAAACTATAATGTTACTATAAATTTGTCTTTTACCCTGTTGAACTGCTGAAATGGTTTCAGGGAGACCTCCAGTGGTCTTCAGATCACATTTCAGAACCACTGGTAAAAAGATCTAAATGGCTGGGTTGACCCATGTTAAGGATTTCAGTTAGATAGCTGTGACAGAGGGTCAAAATGAATACCTATCACTGATAAAAGTGTGGTTGAAATGAATGAGCATGGACCCAAATCGGGTAAGAAGGAAAATAAGCCAAAGGGAAAATTGTCAGTTTGGCCAAGTCAGACTGAGGGTAACGGGTACATATGAGGGGGTCTTGATGACCAAGCTGAGATGGAAGGATCATTAACAATGTCCATGAAGACATTGCTGAGACAGAGGACCAATGCCACAGCCAGAATAGCCATCAAGACACAAGAGCCTGCACTAATTTGAGGTAAGAGGTCAAAACACACTGTGGACAATAGGAAGGAGTCCAGAGCAAGGAATGAGGGGAAGTACAGGAAGGTGGAGACAGTCCAGGAAGCCACCTTTCTGAAAAAGGGAGAAGCATTCCAATACTCAATTTTGACTGCATTCAACAAGGACTCAGCATCTTAAATATGATGTATCACATTAAATACTAAGGAAATAGAACCATCTTCAAAGTTGGGTACACAATGGCAAAAATCTTTCAACCAGTAAGATGGTACAGTTTTCTTCAGTCATCTCATGAATGTGGAAATACTCAATAACTCCAATTCAGGATTTTCTGTAGTCATTTTTCCCAACGCTTTCAAACAGATGACTCCAACAGAAAGGTTTCCATTGTTCCAGTTTGTCTAAATTACCTCGAGAGCAGAGCCATCACAAATGGCAAGTTGAATTATGCACTGTACAAAGATCCAGGCCATGAAGGAGGAGCAACTAAAGGTCTGTTCTTGCTTTGTT
>SJYV01040997.1:423126-436175 GCA_006410875.1 Neotragus pygmaeus | reverse complement strand
TTTTTTTTTTTTTTTTTTGAGTTGCTGAGTTATAGCAGCCTTTGGATTAATAACCTTGCCAAGTCTTTTAAGTCAAAGTTAGAGCCTTGATCAATTAAGAGTGAGATTTTTATAACTGAAACAATAAAATCCGAGAGGATTTTGAAAGGTTTGAGAACTCTGAACTAATGAATCCATCTGAAGTAATTTTCACTGTTCCTTTCTTGGCTGAGTATAGGCCTCTTTTGTAAAAGAAAGTTGAAACATCCACTAGTGCCTTACTGCCTCTAAGTAAGTAGGATTTTAAAAATATCAACATCGGTTAGGTGATACAATGAAAAAAATCAGAGTAAAAATGATTGCAGGAATTAATGAATTTAAAGTGTCTAGGGAAATGGATATTTGGAGTGCTTATCCATGGATGGTTAGACACAACTTTACATTGGGCTAAATTTTTTCATGGATGAACTTTCTCGAGTTTCTGTACTTAATATGGTAGCTATTTAGATGTAGGAGGATCTAAAGAGGATGAGAAGGTTAGATAGCGTCGCTGACACAATGGACATGAATTTGAGGAAACTCTGGGAGACACTGGAGGCCAGAGGAGCCTAGTGTGCTGCAGTCCATGGGGTCACAAAGTCAGACACGACTTAGCGATTGAAATACTTAGATCTAAAAATTTTCTAAAAATGTTATTTAGTACAGCTTAGACTTCACAGAGAGCTTGAATGGCATAAAAAGACCAGAAAAATCCTGGCATAATTTGAAGATAGACTTGAAAGAGTTTGAGAGACAAAAATGCTAGATTATATATCCTATGCTTTCAAAAACCCCTGCCTCATGCTAGGGTTCCCAAACTTTTCCTTCATACTTGTGATAAAGAATAGATTGAAGGGAGAGCATTAGAATCTTTAAAAAATAACTTTATTGGCTTTTCATTCTAGGCAAGGAATTCTAGTTGAAATGGCAATTGAATGGGATAAAAGTGGATTCTACAACTTTATTTTTTTTTTTTGTATTAGAAATATTTATTTATTTATTTATTTAATTTTTTTAAAAAATTTATTTATTTATTTATTTATTTATTTTTAAATTTAACTTTACAATACTCTATTGGGTTTGCCATACATCGACATGAATCCACCACAGGTGTACACATACAACTTTAATAAAAATGGGAGGACCCTCATGGGCAGAGCCTACATAGTGGCAAGTGGANATTTATTTATTTATTTATTTTTAAATTTAACTTTACAATACTCTATTGGGTTTGCCATACATCGACATGAATCCACCACAGGTGTACACATACAACTTTAATAAAAATGGGAGGACCCTCATGGGCAGAGCCTACATAGTGGCAAGTGGAGCAGAAGTGTAGAAGACTTAACATCTCAGGGAGTGATTGTTCACTCAGAAAGCTCTAGGATGGTTAATTACAGAGGTCTACCAAAATCAAATAATTAGAAAGTCAACAAGGTTTTACTTAAATTGTAAAAACTTTAAATTTCAAATCTGATCAACAGAAGACTGACCCAAGAGTAGAAAGTCCCAACTCATGCCTGAGTCCTATCAAGACTCAGAGCACTCTGGATAAAGAAGAGGTCAGGAAATTCTCCAAGCCAGCCTTCAGCAATATGTGAATGATGAAATTCCTGATGTTCAAGCTGGTTTTAGAAAAGGCAGAGGAACCAGAGATCAAATTGCCAACATCTNATTCTAGCTTGTGCTTCAACCAGCCTGGCATTTTGCATGATGTACTCTGCATAAATTAAATAAATAGGATGACAATATACAGCCTTGATGTACTCCTTTCCCAATTTGGAACCAGTCCATTGTCCCGTGTCTGGTTCTAACTGTTGCTTCTTGACCAGTATACTGGTTTCTCAAGAGGTAGGTAAGGTGGTCTGTTATTCCCATCTCTTTAAGAATTTTCCAGTTTCTGTGTCATAACAATTAAGCTACATTTACTTTTGGGCACAGAGTGACTCCATAAATGTCAAAATCCTATTTGACTTTGAATGGTTTTACCCTAATTAAAGGCTTTCTCAGCAAATAGAAAATAATACCTGCATATAACAGCAAAGAAATACAGAGGCACACTGTCACTTAGATTCCAGATAGACCAGAAACATATGCCCTGAGGGGAATCATCGACTATGTGAATAAGGGAAGATGCATTTTATACCATGGGGTCTTTATACGCTTTCACATATGCCACCATTATACTGCTGAGGCTGCTGGGGACACCAGAGAATGACGGAATAAGGCCGCCTTTCTTTGGCAGAGCACCTCACCAATTACAAGGAATTCTTGTTGTATGTTCACTTATTTGATCATTCCACTGTTGTGAGGGAGGCAAGGAATGACTACTGAGTTTTTAGCGGGTGAAGGTCACGCTAAGTGAGTGACTTGTCCAGGGTCACACCAGTGGCAACTGAGGCCAAATACCAGGCTCTTGCTCCTTAACTAGTATCTTTGTGGATTGAATTTGGGTGGAAAAAGACAAATCTGACAGAACTATCTGCTTACATGAGGCTGAGAGCTTGGAAAACTGCCAAAGATCACCCTGTAAATAAATCAAAGCCAGAATTTTACTTTTGCTTTAGTTACTAAATTTTTATAGCATAGATCCATTTTCAGTTGTTTTCTTAAGCCAAGTAAATGTCAAAAGATAATCAACATTCACCCGCTCAACTCCCTGAGCTGCTGCCAAACTCCATGGCATATAATATAAGCAATTTGGTCTGACTCACTTTTATGGGTCTGGAAGATCCTTGTATTTATCTTTGCTCACTCACACTTTACCAGTTCTTTCAGACCTATTTCAAAGATCATTTCTTCCATGAAACCTCAGATCTTCTGCAAACAGATGTGAAATTTTTCTTTTGAACTGCCACTGAACTGTACTTGTGTTCATGTTACTGTTGTTTAGTCGCTAAGTCATGTCATGTCTGACTTCCTTGTGACTCAATGGACTGGAGCACGCCAGGCTCCTCTGTCCGTGGGATTTCCCAGACAAGAACACTGGAGTGGGTTGCCATCTCCTTCTCTGGGGGATCTTCCCGACCCAAGGATGGAATTCACGTCTCCTGCTTGGCAGGTGGATTCTTTAGCTTGAGCCACCTGGGATGTATTATTTCTCAAACTTACTTTCTCTGAGCTGCTGAATTAATTAAACAAGGAGGCCATTAGATGGAGGAATCTTTGTGTCATGGCAGCCTGTGAAACTAAACCAAAATCTCAGCCTGGAAATGCCTCAAGGTTATGAAATGAAATCAAAATGTTAAGGACAACCAATCACAGATAGCCAGTAGGCTTTAAACTATAATTAATGTAATCATTTCCTTTCTTTGCTTCTGCACTTTTTCTGAAAGTCCTTCCTGTGGCTCCCAATGGCAGAGAGCTGCTAATCATTTCTGGCTGGGTGCTAGCTGATTCAAATACACTTTTGCTCATATAGTATTATAAATACAATGGATAAACAATAAATTCTCTATACCATACTGTATACTATACTGTATAGTATACTATAATGAAAAATAATACATATATACATATAACTGGCTCACTTTGCAGTATAGCAAAAATTAACACAACATTGTAAATCAACTATACTACAAAAATTAAATTAAGAAAAGATTTTTGCTCAAATGTACTCTTAAATTCAAAAATTCCCTCAGTTTATCTTTTAAAAGTGCTTTCTCATTAAACATATGAAAAGGGGAAAAGAAAAATCAGAAGTTAAGCCAAATCAAGAAGAAGATAAGATTTCTTAGAGTCATATATTTCAGAAGTGTGTATTGAGCGCTTATAATGTACAAGGTATTATAGCTTCTTTGACTATATCAGTAAAAATGAAATTCCTGCCCCATGGCAAGGCTGGGGTTAATAAAATATTCATTGCATTGAACTCTGAACTTCACTGCAGTTTATCATTGGTGTTGCTCTTTCATGAATGCCTTTTACCGTTTATAAGTTACATGACATGTATGTGTGCTCACTAAAACAAATTTAAGCCCTGTGAAAACAAGAATTGTATTTTACTCACCTTTTATCACATTTAGAACCTGATTTAAGTGACTATCTATAAATGGACATTCAAATGACTGTTGATTCAAATCTGACTATCTCAATCTGATAAGGACTGTAAACTCTGGTGAATGGATACAGGGCTTAAGCAGGTGATGTAAAGGAGAGAGGGCTGAAGGCAGCAAAGTTATAAAAGGCTTGTGTCAGCTAAACAGGGAGGTTGGCACTGAGCTCCAAATGTTTGTAGCCTTTTAGGAATGCTGCCTTCAGAGAGGGTAAAGGCAGGATCTGTGAAGGTGCACTTATCTGAATTGTAATGCTTTGCATTCCAGCTCCCAGATAATTAAGATAGAAGACTCTAGAAAATGTCTTAGCTCTCTGTGTTTTGGCTACAGTAATTCATTACTGAGATGTTTCATGATTAAGTGCCATTATTTTTTTGGAACACCTGTAATGCAATAACAACAATGCCTAGAATGTACCAGTGTAAGTCTCCCAGTTGTGTACAACTTTTTGCGACCCCATGGACTGAATTCTCTAGGCCAGAATACTGGAGTGGGTAGCCTTTCCCTTCTCCAGGGGATCTNATGTTTGTAGCCTTTTAGGAATGCTGCCTTCAGAGAGGGTAAAGGCAGGATCTGTGAAGGTGCACTTATCTGAATTGTAATGCTTTGCATTCCAGCTCCCAGATAATTAAGATAGAAGACTCTAGAAAATGTCTTAGCTCTCTGTGTTTTGGCTACAGTAATTCATTACTGAGATGTTTCATGATTAAGTGCCATTATTTTTTTGGAACACCTGTAATGCAATAACAACAATGCCTAGAATGTACCAGTGTAAGTCTCCCAGTTGTGTACAACTTTTTGCGACCCCATGGACTGAATTCTCTAGGCCAGAATACTGGAGTGGGTAGCCTTTCCCTTCTCCAGGGGATCTTTCCAACCCAGGGATCGAACCCAGGTCTCCCACATTGCAGGCAGATTCTTTACCAGCTGAGCCACAAGGGAAGTCCACGAATACTGGAGTGGTTAGCCTATCCTTTCTCCAGTGGATCTTCTCGACCCAGGAATTGAACCAGGGTCTCCTGCATTGCAGGTGGATTCTTTACCAACTGAACTATCAGGGAAGCCCAGAATGTACCAAGTGTCAACTAAAATTGGCAATTTCGAATTTTTCAATAGAAGTTATAAAACCACATACTGATGTGAAAACCTAATGTTCATAACTGATAACTTCATCAAAATTCTTACTATAGCTGTGCATTTTAAAAATATTAAAAACAGGGTCCCCAGTTTTCAATCTTTTTGAGACTTCTATCTTAGTGTCAATGTTACATAATTATTCAATCAGTTAATTAAGTACTGGGGCTTCTGCAGTGAATAAAATTCTTTGCTCCTGTGACTCATTCATTCTGGTGGCAGTGGTGGCATGCAGGAGTGAGGGAGAAACAGGTAGAATGACAGTCAATAAACAGAAACAAAATATGTTCAAGAGTGATAAGTTCTATGGAGAAAATTCATTTGGGAAAGGGACAGGACTACCTGGAGTAGGATGGGCAAAGGTAGATTATCTTAGGTGAATGGTTAGAGGATGACTCTGAAAACTGGAGCAGAGAATGGAAATAAATGAGTGGACGAACCGTGAGGTCATCTAAGAGCTCTCCCAGTGAAAGAGAGTAAATGCAGCAGCCCTGCACTGGGAAAACAGTTGGTGTTTTCAAGAAGTATCTAAGAGTACAGTGTGACCAGAGCCTAATGAGAAAAAGGGAGATGAAGTCAGAGAGATTGTGGGAGCCAAAGCATGTTAAACTTTTAGGTCACAGCATGGACTTTAGCTTTTATTCTGAATAAGACAGGTGGCTTAAGCAATGCAGGCTGCTACAACAGAGCATTATAGACTGGATGGCTTACAAACAACTAAGATTTAGTGTTTAGAGTTCTGGAGGCTGCAGCTTTGAGATTAGGGTGCCAGTGTTGTTGAGTTCTGCTGACAGTTCTCTGCAAGGTGGCAGAAGGCCATTATCCCCACATGACAAAGAGTGTAAGAGAGATTTCTGGGATCTCTTTTTTAAGATCAACAATCTCATTCATGAGGGCTCCACCCTCACGACCTAATCCCCTTCTGGAGGTCTCATCTTCTCATATCATTCCTTTGGGGGTTAGGATTCAACATATGGGTTTTGAGGGGACACAGACTTTCAGTTTACAACAGCAACAAAAAACATTGAAAGATTTTAATCAGAAGAGTGACATGATTAAGTTATGTTTTTCAAAGGCCTCTCTAACTGTTCCATTGAGTTTCTCTGGTGGCTCAATTAAAAAAACAAAAAAACAAAAAAACCGCCTGCCAATGCAGGAGACACAAGTTTGATCCCTGGGTCAGGAAGACCCCCTGGAGAAGGAAATGGCAACCCACTCCAGTATTCTTGCCTGGGGAATCCCAGGGATAGAGGAGCTACAGTCTATGGGGTCGCAAAAAGACTTGGTGACTAAATACCAACAACAAAGCTAGCTGTTATGTTAAGATGAGGCAGGAATGCAGAGAGAGCAGTTAAAAGGTTACCGTGAAGCGAAGTGAAGTCGCTCAGCCGTGTCTGACTCTTTGCAACCCCATGGACTATAGCCTATCAGGCTCCTCAGTCCATGGGATTTTCCAGGCAAGAGTGCTGGAGTGGGGTGCCATTTAAGAGGCTACTGTAATACTCCAAAAGAGCTTATGGCAAAACTGAATTGGCAATTAGACCTCTGACCTGTGAGACTGAGTAGTTAGTTGTATATATAAATTTGGACTTGTGAGTCTAGCTGGGCAATGGAGTATCTGGAATTACCGGTGGGTGATGGGATCTAAATCATGGTGTTGAGTGAGGTCACCATAGAAATGAGAGTTGATAAGAAGATGTGAGGACAGAGCACCGGGATGCTCTCTCTACATGTAGAGGATGAAAAATTGAAGACGATGCAGCAAAGGCAAATAAAAAGGAGTCATTCAAGCATCATGAGAGGGTAAATAAACTGGAGGCCGAATTTTGGAAATGTTTTTAGGAGGATCTGCCAGGCAATTGCTCTCAACAAACTGAATAGTTGAGGATTGCAACTGACCTTCGGGCTTGGCAACATCTTGGCAAGACAATTTTAGTAGATTCATGGAAATAAAAGTATGAACAGAACGGGTTCAAGAGAGAATAACAGGAGAGAAAGTTGAAAACATGACTTTGAGAATTCTTTCAAATGTATTGTAATTCATTTGAAATTATTTTCAAATTTATTGTAGAGAAAACTGAGGCAATAGCTGGAGAGAAATATAGGGTGATGATGTTACTTTTTGCTGCTGTTGTTTTTAACTGGTTTTAAAAGATGCGGGATATTTTAACATTTTTATCTGTTGGGAGGAATCATCTAATAGAAAGAGAGGCTTTGCCAGTGCAAGAAAGAGAGAGGTCAGGGTTTGTAGGAGGTAAATTTTTGGCGCATGGTTTGGTAAGTTTTAGCACATTTATAGAGCTGTGTGTCTGTTACCAGAATTACTATTCCACTTGAAAAGCACTTTCAGGCTGCCCCTTTTTAGTCATGCACTCAAACCACCCCAACTCTTGGTACAGCTGATCTTTGCTCCATGGATATGCTTTTGCCTTTTTTCAAATACACTTTACTCAGTGTTTCCCACAAGGTTTCTAGCACTCCAGGGGAATTCCAGAAACCTCCTACTTCCTGTCTGGGGTGAAGGTGGTAATATTAACCACTTCCTTGTGGACAGGTCCTGAGAGGAACTGTGTTGAAATAAAGGAAATTAATCTGACGATTCACCCTCTGTGGGCACAAGCATATGTGGCAAGATGAAGTGGGAAGGAAGAATCAAATATTCATACTCACTTCTATCTCTTTCCCTAGGTTATCTCTTGCTATCTCCTGTTGTGATAGGTATCTCAGACTGCATTGACAGATTGAAGACTTCCACAGAGCTCAAGGGGCCCTGGTCTAAATTATATCATTCAAAGATGCTGCTCTTATCACAAAACAGGACAGACTCAAAATGGGTATAAGAGATCAAACTGATTGTCTTCCTGCCTTGGAATAATACTAAAAATTCAAGATCTATGAGGACTAAGCTTGGAGGCTGAGCTGGTGACCGTCTTCAGAGGTCATCTGGCCAAAGGAAAGTCATAGCTGGAGGAGAAGCACGTGACAGGGAGATATGTGGACCTTCAGGAGGGAGCTGATGGCTAGAAGCTCCAGTCTACTGTGCGGGTAACCGTGGTATTACCTGCAGGAGCCAGCACCCCATAGCACCAGTGTATTAGAACAACAAGGCGGGAAGGTAGCTCTCCCTCCCACCATGGGTGTGTGCTCAATTATCTGAACAGGCTTGTCCTTAGAATTGCACCCCTTTCCATAAGTACATTTAGATTTAAATGAGATAATTTAGGGAATAAAATGAAGAATTAAAAATTGGACTTGGTTGAATTAGTGATCTTGATAAATGATTTTAAACTGAATTTACTCCAATACTATTTTTCTGGAGGCAGGGTGGGCATTACTTTTCTTCTCACTCAAATTGGTATCTGTAGAACTGAAACCCCTTACGCATGTCTAGGGTCAGACAGATTGACTTTGAAGCCCAGAAACCAGCTTTTGAGCCAGTTATGGCTGGACTGCCAACCTCTGACTCACACCAAAATCTTGCTGATGAGAGAGACCTGGGTACCTCCTTATCCCTGATGGCTGAGGTTTCCTTCAGTTGAAAACTGTGTTACTAAGATTTCGTCTAAAATGCAGTACCAATGTCAGCTCAATGCTTTAATCATAAAGTATCTATTGAGTCATGATCAGTTTTAAAATATCTTAAGGGTTAAACTGTTTATGAATCTTGTTTTCTGAGGAGAGGGTAGAGCCGAGGGAAGGTGCCAGGGCAAAGAGATGACTTATAGCTATATGTCTGCCTCTTTGTACCAGAGAGAAATGCTACCAGGTGGAGCAGAGCTTCCTGGGAGCCTGGAGTGAGTGTTCTGCAACTCCCAGCGCAGCCCAGGAGTCTCATGGGCCCCCACACCCCCGAGCCGTAGCTTGAAAAGCCTTTACCTAGGACCCTGCACTCTCCAAGTTCTTTTCCCAAGCTTAAGAAGGAAAAGAATCACCCGGGGAGCCTGTTAAACATGAAGTTTCCGGTTTAGCTGTCCTGGGTTTCTGCACATTTTAACAAGCATGAACCTCAGTTTGAGTAAAGACGCCACAGAGGACTTGGTTAATGAGTTCCGGCTGCGCAGCTGGAACCGCACGCGGTCTGAAGCCTTCGCAGTAAGGAACCTCAATTACTGTCACTTCCCTGCGCTGATGCACACTCAACAGGCTCGGCAGGCCCCGGGCTCTCCACTCCAGGGCTGAATCAGCAGTTAAGCACTCCTATTCTTTGGAAATTCTCCACTCACTCGTGTGGATTTCTGTTTCAACACCAAAGAACCAGCGTCCTCAACTTGCACTGGCAGGAGATTCACATCCTGGTGCTCACCTGCCATCTGGTGGTGAGAAATGAACACCAAGATACAAGGAAAATTTTCTCCATTCTGCTTTTTCTCCACGGCTAACAACTCAGAGTGTTTGGTTACTGTAAAATGTAAAAGGTGCATTAAAAAAAAAAGACATATAAAGGTGGGGAACGTGCATGAACAAATGCTATCGCCAGACTGTGCCTCGGTGCCTTACCTGGCAAGTGTCTTACCTGAAGAGTGGGTGTTTGAGGGATTCATCTCAGGGCAGGAGGTCATTTTCTCCTCAGAGTAGCTCTGATGTCAGCTTCTCTGGTACCAGGCTCCTGTCCCAACTCTAAAGGAGTTGGGGCATCCTGGGGCTGGCACTGAATTTAGGGATGAGCCAAGGCAAGATTCCATATATCAGGTCCTGTACTCTGGAAAGTTGTGATAGGAAAAAGACATTCTATCAACATTACATGCCGATGAAGAGTCATTAATCCATGAGAATTCTTCATAGTGGGATCCAGGGTTTACTTTTTATCTTACAAAGAAGCCTTGTGAATCTAAACTGACAAAACAATGCACCCTTATGGCATTCAGGTTTACCGGCCTTCTGGGCACAACTGTGTTTGCACTTACTTAGACTGTGCATTTTCTAGATTGACTCTTGAGACTGGGGCTGGAAAAGAACCTGACTGTATGAATGGCTGTGGGTGGAGGAGAGTTCAGCTTCTCCTGTTTTTGTCAACAGCGAGTGTATACCAAACTCCCAGGACAATCATGAGAAAATAAAATCTAGAGTGGAGAGAACAACCAAAGGAGGTTTAGAAGATCTGAGCTCTTACTCCATTTTTCTTTCCGACAAGTCTTTTGATGACCTTAAGTCTCCATTTCTTCTCTTGTAAAATGCAGGTTTTATACTTATCTTACAAGATTATCATTGAGATGAATGAGATTCTGGAAGTAGAAGGGTTTTGAAATTATGAAACGTAGAATGTATGATTGTATCCATTGATTTATATTAGTTCCAATGATGGCCAGGAGGAAAGTTTCAGGTGTGTGGGTAAAACAAGACATTGATGTCCATGGGTATCCACCTGGAATCTTTCTGAATAACTAACTAAAAAAAAAAAAAAAAAAAAAGGCTCCAAAAATTGTGCATCTATGTGTTGATGATGATACAATTTTTAAAAAATTTGCTATGTTTAGAATTCATGAAAGACATTTGTGACTATTACATTTAAAAAATGGCAAAACAATGGCAGTAGTAACAGTAAAAATTACTTTTAGCTACAAAGGGTTGATTCTAAATGTTTTGGCTTTTAAATAATATAGTTTTAGAAAGAGGTATAGTTAACTGCTCTTTTGTTCATACTTGCTGATAAAGTTTCTAGCCTAGCCATTGTTTTTATTATTCAGGTAATTATATAGTGTTTTACCAAACTTGAAGCTAATTCAAATGTGAGAGATTTTAATACTTATTTCTTAATTGTGAAAAATGAGCAGGTTTAATGAGCAGAAGGATTCTTACTTTCCTCTTTGTCAGGAATTTGAAAACAGTGGTATAGAATAAATAAAACTGTGAGTCATGAATGTGATTTCTTCTGGCTCAGAAAACCTAGTTAGGGAGCATTTTATATGAAAAAAAAAAAAGCATTTCCTTCTTTATATTTTTAATTTCAAAATCTTTTGAAGGAGAGTCTTTTGATTTTGGTTCTGATATACCTATGGATGTATATAGGATGAACACACACACACAGTTCTCCTTGTATCCTATCTCTGTATTCTTAGCATCTTTCAATAGGTTTAAGGCATTTAAAAAGCAGAACACTGTATAGATACCTTAGATTTGAGGCAGTGAGGAAGCTGAAGCACAGGATGGATGATGAAATGGAGCCACGAAAGGGACAGGAAAGGAAGTCCTCATAGTTTTTAAGGAGAGAGGCCCAGCTTGGTCCTGAATTTTTCCAGCAGCCTGCACAGAGGGAAATTTGATCAGGTACATGAGTCACCGTGTCCCTAAAGTGAGAGCAGAACAACTGCTCTGGCAGAGAGCTGTGTTCAGCCTCTGAAGCTGCTCACTTCGGTGGAATATTCTCACCTCAAGCTGGGCAGGAGCCTGGACTAAGTGATTATTTGGAAGAAACCAAAAAAGTTATCTTTCCTCTGAAAAAGCACAGTGTGTGTGCCTTTGTCAGCGTGTAAGTAGAAATCCAGAGGGGCTGAGATTTAATAGCCCTATCTAATAATAGTTTTTAAAATGATTTCTCATAGGTTATAAAATTACTTTTTTCACTTACATGAGGGGAGAATGAAAAATTGGTAAGAAACAATAGATATAGGAAAAAGGAATTAAAAATAAAGACACACTCAATACAGAGAGCTAAAAAAGCAGGCATTCAGGCCATACTGTCTCTGAAATAAGCAGCAAATTATTTAATATTGCTGGCACATTAAGCAATTGGAGGAGGTTTAGGAAAGAGGTGATCTCTGAAAACACTTCTACCTTTAGCGTAATCATGTACAGTAAGTAGATCCAGGACTTCATGCTGAGGGTTGCAGCTCTGCCTTCAGATGTCAGGATGCCTTGAGGTCAATCGTACTTCTTTTCTTGTAAGATGAGATGGTAGTTGTAAGACGGAAAACAGGAGCTGTCGGCCATCCCATCACACTGATTATAACTGCAGAGGCAAAGTCAGGCTGTCACCTGTAAAATGCCCTTTTGGTAAAATGCTTTTTCATGGGCTAAGGGCAGGCACAAAAAATGTCACCACCAGGGGGCAGGAGTGCACTCTGGATAAATGGAGTGGTCCTGTACCCTTCTGTCTTCCAACCACAAACTCTCCGCTAGGTGACAGCAATATGAATATGATTGGAATAGTCATTAATGGGTTATATTAAAAAAAAATTCTTCTTTTAAATCGGAGAACAGCACTTTAAAAAAGTATCTACAGTTGGAAATTTTTTCTCTAGAATTTACCATTTGCTTTTAGACCTCCCATACACTAACCTAATACACAAAACCAAAACAAAACGCCTAAAACTTTTCTGGGGTGGTAAGTGGCAGTGCACATTCTAAATAACCTGGGAAAGACTACTATTTGAAACCATTATTATTTAAGAGTTTACAGCTCCCAGTCTTTCTTATCCCAATTTAAAAATTTAAAATAAGTTATTAAAATAGTTATTCCTTTGAAGATAATTATAGTTATTGTTTCAGTTCAGTTCACTCTCTCAGTCTTGTGCGACTCTGTAACCTCATGGATCGCAGCACGCCAGGCCTCCCTGTCCATCACCAACTCCCGGAGTTCACTCAAACTCACGTCCATCGATTCGGCAATGCCATCCAGCCATCTCATCCTCTGTCGTCCCCTTCTCCTCCTGCCCCCAATCCCTCCCAGTATCAGAGTCTTTTGCAATGAATCAACTCTTTGCATGAGGTGGCCAAAGTACTGGAGTTTCAGCTTCAGCATCATTCCTTCCAAAGAACACCTAGGACTGATCTCCTTTAGAATGGACTGGTTGGATCTCCTTGCAGTCCAAGGGACTCTCAAGAGTCTTCTCCAACACCACA
>SJYV01040997.1:359478-422917 GCA_006410875.1 Neotragus pygmaeus | reverse complement strand
CCATCTATTTCCCATGAAGTGATGGGATCAGATGCCATGATCTTCGTTTTCTGAATATTGAGCTTTAAGCCAACTTTTTCACTCTTCTCCTTCACATTCATCAAGAGGCTTTGTAGTTCCTTTTCACTTTCTGCCATAAGGGTGGTGTCATCTGCATATCTGAGGTTATTGATATTTCTCCCGGCAATCTTGATTCCAGCTTGTGCTTCTTCCGGCCCAGCGTTTCTCATGATGTACTCTACATATATGTTAAATAAGCAGGGTGACAATATACAGCCTTGACGTACTCCTTTTCCTATTTGGAACCAGTCTGTTGTTTACTGACCACTGATGTGCTGAGGGTTGTATTTAGATGCTTTTAAAGCATTAGTTTATTGAATCTGGATTGGAGATTTTTAAGAAAGCCCAGGTTTGAACTTAAGCTTATTTAGGGACATCATCTCTGCATTTTCCATGATCTTCTTATGCTTTTTCTGTTTGAGCCATTTTCAAAACCCATACTGAAGGAGAAATTGGAACTACCCTCATAGTATGATTTTTAGTGCACACACGTATGTATTGTCTCTACTTAAGACTTTCTTTCCCTCTCATGTAGAGACAAAACATTAACCTGATGAGGGACAATAATATAATTTGATTCTCTAGTTACACAGATGGCTAAAAATGAAGACTGGTTTGGGAGTAATAGCAAAGTAAAAACTCATTCAAGCTGAAAGAGAAATGACTGTAGAGAATGGTAGATGAGAATAGGAGGGCCCGAGAAGAATGAGAAGACGAGGTGAAGGGGCCAGGAAGGAGTTCAGCTGGGCAGCTTCTCACTTCTATGCTTACCTCTGCTTCATTCCTTCAGAGAGCCTTGCCTGTTTGTGGCCTTGGACAGCCTAATGTAACCTGCCATGGGACAATTGCTTTCCGTGTGAAGCAGATATCTGAACATGTTTGAATCCCTTAGAGGCAAACACTGGACACTCAAGCTTTCAAAGCAGAGTAATAGTAAGTGGTTGTCTATGAGCCAGTGGTGGGGCGGCGCTTACCCTCAGGAACCCCCCAGACCTTCACTGCTTCTTGATTCAGTTCTAAATGGGACTGGAACCTATCACAAAGGAGAGAAGGAATAAGAAGTAAAGGAGAAATATGCTTAAGACAATTTTTACACACAATGATTTTACTGTAGTCACATAGTATTTTAATGTTCAAGTACTTTGTTCAATGTTCAAGCATCATTAAGAGAAATAACAAGAAAATTATATGGCAATCCCAAGGACAAAATCTGACTAATGGGAAGAAGAAAAAGCCCTTTTTTGTTTCTGCCCAAGATAGTCTGGGGGTGGGGAGGAGTCTTGTAAGAGGAAAAAGGAACATGGATGGGGGACTTAGGGAAGGGTGTCCTAGAAGGGAGGAAAGAGTGGTGACCTGCTTCTGTGCCCTGAGCCACTACCCAGGTACCTGCACACAATTAAGGTGACCCTAGGTGCTGTTAACCCAAATGAGTTGAAACAACCATAGTTAACTAGCCAGTGACTTAACAGAGGCCAGGAGNCCTGCTTCTGTGCCCTGAGCCACTACCCAGGTACCTGCACACAATTAAGGTGACCCTAGGTGCTGTTAACCCAAATGAGTTGAAACAACCATAGTTAACTAGCCAGTGACTTAACAGAGGCCAGGAGTTGCTCTTTTTTTTTTTTAATTTTTTTCAAGTGTATTTATTTATTTATTTTTTCTTTTTTTTAAACTTTTCATTTCATATTGGAGTCTAGCTGATTAACGATGTTGTGATAGTTTCAGGTAGACAGCAAAGGGACTCAGCCATAGACATACATGTATCCATTTTCCTGCAAATTCCCCTCGCACCCAGGCTGCCACATGACACTAAGCAGAGTTCCCTGTGCTATGTAGTAGGACTTTGGAGTTACTCTTAAGGCAAGCCCTACTGGGCAGATGATATTATCCTTTCTTGGAGAGAAGGACTTGCTAGAGAGGCAAGATTTAGCAAAAGGCACAATCAGGATGCAAGATCTGTTCTTTTAGCAGCATCCTCTCTGATTTTTTAGGGCCAGCATGCTAAATCCTGGAGCTACATCCTGATTGCTACCAGGGGTCACACTAGCCAATGTGGATCAATCAGTAAGCACAGCTGGATCTAAATGCGATTAATTATATAACTGTGGCCTGTCCAAGTTTAGGTCTACTAAAATCACAGCATGAGACTGGGGCATTATAAAGGATTGCTGGGAAAATAAAAATGTTGGAATATTCCACAGCCCCCTCCTCCCTTTTTTTCTGGCTTAAGAGTAAAGGAAGATAAAACAGCATGAATTCAACCCAACAGGCCATACAACCGGAAGTTTTCACCCTATATACCTGGCAGTCGGCCACAAAATGATCTGCTCAACTTCTCCAGTGACGACAGGAGGGTGGTAATGGTGTTTTCAAAATAAGGTGAATATAGTGTAAACATTAAGACAAAGTTGCTGACGATTGTTGGTACTGTTTCATTCTCTATTAAAATGTTTAATTCTGGTTGTCTTAATACACACTTAATACCTTTCAGAGGTTACGATTCCCAGAATTCCTGATGCCCAAAGGCCTAGGCTCAGGTTGGGGATTCTAATAAAGGTTTCACAGAACAAAGCAGGGAAAGCCAGCATTATCTCAAACGAAGTTTGCATTCTCCAAGACAATTACATTTAACTAAACCATCAACAATACATTTATACTCCATGAACATGTTTTTCTGCAATTGTTTATTTAGAAAGATTTTAAAGAAATTTGAAGTGACTGTGTCTGGGGGTAGTTTCTTTAGATGAAAAAAGTGCTAACAGTCACTATGGAAACCAAGATGCAGGCTACGAGGAACAGAATCAGACCTATACGACGATATTTTGAATGCTTTTCTTGTTCTTCTTCTTTCTTCAGTAAGGTATCAAAACCGGGTGTGTACATTTCTCCCAACCAAAACCGCAGGTCATTAGGATTTTCCTAAAAGAAAATTACATGGAGGATAGGATCAGTCAATGTTGCAGACTAATTGAGATTGCAGAATAAGAGAGTATAGGTAATTTGCATCCATATTCACAGTGCCTTGAGTGAGGCTTAAGTGTCAGAGCTCTACTAACAGAAGCTAGGCTTCTCTGAATAGCTGGAACATGCAGCTACAGTCTCCTGGCTGACCAGAAATCCTCAGCTTCAACCTTTAGCTCTGCATGACAATTCACTGTTTACCTAATAAATTGCTCACACTCTAGGGTCACAAACACAAGAGTGTTTTTTTTTTTGCCAATTTAGTGTCTCTGACAATTTATAAACAGTGTGTGTCAATCAGGTTAGTGAGTTGAAATAAATTTAAAATTCCTTGCCTCAGATGATCTTGGGGGTTTGATTTTGTTGGCATAGTAGAAATGAAGATGTTTGCTGAATTTTTCAGTAAATCAAGAAGCTGAGTTCCATGGAAGGAGGAGTAAGACTAAGAGGCCAAAGTCTTCTCTGTGCTTCTCAAATTTCTGGTCTTCTGTGCAGAGGGCTACAGCATGTTAGCATGCAGAAACCCTGGCACTGTTGCCCTTCTGGATAAAGGACCAGATATATCCATTCCTGCTCTTATTTATCCCCATGTTTCTGATTCTTTCACAGGCCTTGTCTCCCTTTCAACACTACGGAATTGTCTTCAACTCAAATTTATCTCCTGTGTCGCCAAATCATCTGCAAACTCTACTGTCCATACATCTAAAACACACACAGACACACACACAATTCCCTGTTGTCTCCTGCTGTGTGTGTGTGTGTGTGTGTGTGTGTGTACTCAGTCATGTCTGACTCTTTACAACCCCATTGACTGTAGCCCAACAGGCTATTCTGTCCATGGAATTTTCCAGGCAAGAATATTAGAGTTGGTAGTCATTCCCTTCTCCAGGGGGTCTTCCCACCCCCAGGGATCTAACCCAGCTATGTCTCTGTTGCCTCCTACATTGGTAGGTGGATTCTTTACCACTAGTACCATTGTTCAGTTCAGTTCAGGTCAGTAGTCGCTCAGTCGTGTCCGACTCTTTGCAACTCCATGAATTTAGAAGCCCTTATTTCAGTGCTAAAGATTCAGTGTCTATGCCGGGCATCTAGTAGACAAATAATTTATGGTGAATGCTGAATCTCTATTTTCGCAAATCCATTTCAGGATTATTGTTTCTCCCTTGGATTACTGCAATGGCTTGTAGCTGGGCTGTCCACCCTCTCTTGGCTTCTCTAGTCTCAGTGACTTCAAGTTAGCCACTTTCCTCGGCCAGGTAATGAATTAGCTTATTACCCTTGTAATAACTAGCTGGGTGGATTCTGGTGATGACAATATAACTCTTCCATTGCTATTAGTTTCAAAGTCCAGTCTTAGGAAAGCTATTAAAATAAAATTTGAATGATCTGTGCAGAAGGATAGATGATTTAAAAATCCTTGCCTGACTTCACTCTTATTTTCATTTTGTCTGTGTCCTAATCAGAAGCCTGCACTTTGCCTATAAGGTTAATGGCTCATTTTTCAGTAAGAACTTCCATAATGGAGACTACCCACTCCCACATTCTGCTTATAGCTTGCCTTGGTAATGAAATATGGGATTCTTTTCTCCTTTTTTATTCATAAACTTAGTAATTCAGAAAAATGGGAGTGACCAAAAGCACATGGAACTTTCATGGCCTGTAAAGTAGTTGAAAATGTTTCAGAAATTAAGTTGAGCATTCCATGTGCTAATTAGGAGATGAGGTAGGGGTGGTGATGAAGTAAGTTGAATTGATGAGGTGTAAGAGGAGATACTTGGAGAAGGCAATGGCACCCCACTCCAGTACTCTTGCCTGGAAAATCCCATGGATGGAGGAGCCTNAAGGCTCCTCCGTCCATGGGAGTTTCCAGGCAAGAGTACTGGAGTGGGGTGCCATTGCCTTCTCCGAGAGGCTCTAGCCCCTAGTCAAGAAATGTTTGTGAACTTCATCAATATATCTTTCCTAGTGGTAGGTTATTTCCTAGAGGTCTTGATCTTTGGATTCCTGATTAAAAAAACCACAAGATTACTGTTGCTAGGGGGAAGCAATTGTTATGGAAACATCTCTGGAGAAGAGGCTACATTAAGGATGAGATACACTAAATCCACTGGGAGATAAAGAAACTTCAAAGATTCTGGACAATATTTAAAGGAGTGCACATTTGAGATTTTTTAAAATATAAGACTTTAAGGGGATGTAATGCTGTCCCCTTCAAAAGGAAAAGCCTGTAGGTGACTAGGGCATGAGGCTTAGGACAGACATACACTGTTACACTTGGAAAATGTCAGGTCTTTCTGGCCTTAGGACAGGCAGAGGCCAGCCAAGGTGGGGTAGGAATCCAGTCCAGTCGGAAAACAGGGTTACTTTCCCTGCTTTTCAGGGATTCCTAGACTTTCTGTTTGAAGGGTGACACCAGGGGAAAGAAAAGGAAAAACTTGAGTTGGGTTTAAGCTGGGTGAATGAGTTCATTGCATACTTTTCCTGTGTTGAAATGCTTTTGTTTTGTTTTGTTACTGAGACACAGGAAAATGTCCAAAATGTAAATCTGCAATCTTAAATCACCGAGTAGGCTTGAAATAAAATGATCTTTGATGAGAACTGCCTTGCACAATGCCTAAGACACAGCAATTAATCAACATATTTGAAAAAATGTAGAATAAGGAACTCAGCTATTCACAAACATAAATGATCTCAAAACTAAGGAAAAACACTTAATCTTACAAATTGACTTTCACAACCTGATACCTTCCAGGTAAACCCTTCTTCTTGTCATATCATTTCTTTCTCTCTACACTGTAGTGATGCTGGTAACTGCTGAAATTATAAAACACAAAACATATAAAGAAACAAATACTGACTAGGAGAGAGAAGGTAAAGCCAGGGACCAAAATGACCTCAAATCTGGAGATTTTGTGCCCAGTGAAGAGTGCCTCTCACCTTAATACCCATTTCTTTTAGGATTATATAACTGATCTCCCTCATTAATTAAAGGAGTTGGTTCTTTGTCTTGAGTACCTTCAGATGCCCAGAGAGGTTGGTATGCAGGGAACGCTTGTCATATTCTTCAGCGGTCCATGAAGGATTCTTTTTTCTTTCTTCCATAGCTTCCTCAAAACTCACATCACCATATAGTGGGTTATTCTTCAAAACTGATGATAAGGATGGTGGGGGGCTCTCTACAGTGATGGTGCCCTTCACACTGGATCCCCTCCTATGTTGAGCAGTAATATTCTTCTTTTCTCTCTGTCAGGAAACACAGTAACAAAGTTTCTCTTACCAAGAGGTCACTGCTAATAGGTAAGGAAAATGTGAAATAACTGTACCAGAAAGTTTAATGATTCTGCCTGGACCCAACAGATTAGGACAATGAATGAAGGCAGAATTCTAGGATCTAGTTTGACTTAGGATTCTATCACTGAGTTCTTTCTTTGCATGTGATCGTGTTCAGATTCAGTAATCATTCATTAAAATGCTATTTTAATGAATGACAGAGAAAGAACAGCATTCCTTAATTCAAACAGTAGAATTCTAAAGAAAGTAACTTTTCCCCAGTTCACTTGCATTGAGATTTAATGACATGTTACCTCTTTCCATTTGTGCATTCTATGACTGAAAAAAATAATATTTAACATTGCTGTATTAGTCCAGCAAAGTCAAGATTAAAAGGCATTTTAATCTTTGCTTTAATGCTTTGGCTTTCATGAGAACTCCTTTGGGACTCTGATTTTAGACAGCTTGGAGAACTAGACTAACTTAGCATTGCCCTCTAATATGTCGCTATAGACCAGCTGGCTATTGGATAGCTCTAATTCTGACTTTCAGATCTTTAAAAACTTAAAAAAAATTAAATCATGATATACATGTAGAATAGTACATATGTTATAAATGCAGAGTTCAATAAATTTTCACATATGAAATAAACCCAAGATACTACCAAAAACCAAACCATACTAGCATACCCACACTGCCTTCTAGTTACTCTTGGCTCCCCTCCCCAAGGATAATCAGTATCTCCAGAATCCCCATCACAGGTCAGTCTGTACTCATTTATATAAAGGTATTATACAAAAGCAATGTGGCTTTTCTATGTCTGGTATGACCTTCATATTTTTACTTTGCCTTTTTTTTTCCCTTATGACTAAAAAGCTATTATGAAGATAGAAAAATTTCAGATTAAAGTGTATCATTGACCACACAAACTGGAGAAGAAACAGAAAGCATATAGAGTAATGTCTTATTTATCATAGGGCATCATGGGAAAGGAATTCCACATAAGTTAATTTTCAGAAAACTTAGGTTTGACTCTTCAAAACTAGTGACACACTTCATTATCTTACAGCAATTTTTCAATAAATGTGTCTCACATATTTCAGCTTTCCTAAACAGAGAAGTTTAAGTAGCAATTAATATTTTTCTGAGTTATATTTATAATCATCAGTGCAATGATTCCCTCACATCTACTGGGGTATATAGGTCACATTAAATACATATTTATATAAGTAAAGTTGTAAACTAATATATGTAGCTTCCTTTTGAAATGGCTGGTAGGCCCCCCAAAATCATCTAGATAAAGTCATTCATATTCTCTTTGGCCTTAGGTTTCCCTAATTTTCTTAATCCAGACTTTTTTTTAGATAGGTAGAGATCAACTTGGAGGTCTTATCTGACTTTATTAGATTGCTGGTCTGTTCAAAATCAATTTATATTCTATAATACTAAAGTTTGCAATGAAATAATAAATCATCTTGACTTAGCATTTATCTTTAAGATGGATGAACTTATGAAAAATGTTTCTGGAACTGAGAAAAAACAATTAGATATAAAATTTAGATAGTTTTAGTTTACCATAATTCTGACTCAAGTTTTTTGTTTCAAGGCTAGATATCTATGATCTTCTTTGAAGAGAAATAATCCTTCTGACGTTGAAAAATTGGCTTTGTCTGTTTTCTTGCCTGCATGACTATTCCTTGAGTTTCCTAAGTAAGAAAGCTCTATAAATCAGAAAAATAGTTTTAGAGGTTAAGAAAAAAACACACTACCCTCTATTACAATGCATAAAAACCTTGAGAAACTAACATACAAAAGATAGAAAAAATAATCAGAGCTATTTTTAAAAGAACATTCAAGGTCTTAGTTCTAAACAATAATTTTGAATGTTTGAGGTTTAGAATTTAGTGCCACTTATTTTTGCACTTTTGGAGAAGGCAATGGCAACCCACTCCAGTACTCTTGCCTGGAAAATTCCATGGATGGAGGAGCCTAGTAGCTGCAGTCCATGGGGTCACTGAGTCAGACACGACTGAGCGACTTCACTCTCACTTTTCACTTTCCTGCATTGGAGAAGGCAATGGCAACCCACTCCAGTGTTCTTGCCTGGAGAATCCCAGGGACAGGGGAGCCTCATGGGCTGCTGCCTATGGGGTCACACAGAGTTGGACATGACTGAAGCGACTTAGCAGCAGCAGCATTTTTGCACTGTATGACAATTTCATGTCTGAAGGACATGTGAAGGGAAAATTACTAGAATAGTTTATTAAGAATTTTATGGAAGAAACAGAATATACTAATTGTGGCTGAGGTTATTCTATATTTTGATAAACTATAAAAAGCTCTTCAGAAAGAAAACCAAAGCATGTCTTTGATTTTAATTTTTCACTCTATATTCTACATGGACTACATTTATCAAAAGGAAGCACAATAGTAGTTTCATTATTTTAATATGGGCTCTAAAATAACTTAAAAAAATACCGTTTAAGGAAATAAGCTTCAAAGGTTACCTAGGCTTTTCTGTATTAACCATTACTTTGTCCACATATCCTTTATACATTTTAATAAATATTTATGCCATTTATGTATAAGTAAAGTATCATTTAATAAAAAGAATAAAATAGAAGACTTTCAACAGACAAACACTGAGAGTATACAATTAATAGGCCAATAAAGAAGGAATTTCTAAAAAATATACTTCAGGAAGAAGAAACCTGATATTAGAATGAAAGGTTAAGATGTATAAGAAGAAATGCTAGGAAAAGCAAAGAAAAAGAACAAAAGGAAAAAAAGCTGATGAATATATACAGAAACCTAAGCAAGCACTGATTTTATGGTAAAATAGAAATAATAACCACTAATTTGTGAGTTTTAAGATAAGAGAATCCTAAAACTAAACAGTAAAATCTTTAACAGATATATTTGATTGGGAAAGTTCTTTTCTTCTTTTTGGCCATACAGCACGTGGGATCCTCATGCCTTAACCAGGGGTTGAATCCATAGCTCTTGCAGTGGAAGTGTAGACCCTTGGGCCACTTGAGAAGTCCTTGATTATGAAATTTTAAGAAATAATTTCTCTTATAGGATAGCAATACTACTTAAAAATAGAGAAAGAAGGCGTAGATTCTAAATCAGTAGAGCAGAAGAAAAAAGATGACAGAAAGTTAATCTAAAAGATAACAAACCTGAAACAAAGGATACAGAGGAGAAAGTCTTAGGAAACAGAAAAAAAAAAGGAAACAATCACGTTAAATAAATAGATGAAACCCTCTATTTAAATAACAGAGACATCACATGAGATTTTTAAAATACAAGAACTCAGAAAAAATGAGAGTGAAAGTACGTAAAAATATATAGCAGGCGAATATAAACAAAGAAGTCTGGTGGTGTGATTGGTTAAATACTCACCAGTTTTGTTTTCCTTTTCTGAGCACAAGGCATGACCGCCTTCCTCAGGCTGTTTGATGTTAAACTGGGCCCACTCTTTCTAGTAGGTGATGTGGGGTCAAAAGTAACAGAGATCATTTCCAGGCCGAGCCCCTGAACTCTCCAACAAGATTTCTGGCTTACCTGTCCTCACTTCCCATTTTCTATTGCATCACTGTAAGCAGAGATTCTGAAGTGGCAGAGCTATGTAAGATGAAAGAACTTCAAGCTCTGAGATACTGCTTAGAAAAGAGCTGCCCAACCCCTGCCCTCCACACCCCCCACCCNCTGACTGTCTCCAGGCATTTGTCATTGAGTCAAAGGACAGAGAAATGGAGGCAGAAAAGCAAACCGTTAAAGCCTATTTGAGATCAATGCCTTCAAAGAACTTAAGGTGCATTTATTGACATATAGAAGTGACCACAAAAAAAAAAAAATAGAAATGATTAATTACATTGATAAATAGCTCACACTAAGTTTTATAAGAAATGTTTCACCAGAGAAATCACAAGCCTAGACCTAAAAGTTTTTAAGATTGTTAAAAATTACAGACAAAACCAACAAAACAACAGTAACCCTATGCCCCCAAACATGGATGTACTAATGGATTAATAGGAGTGAATTTTGAAACCTCTACAGCCTTGAGGGGGGCCTGCTCTGATATGGCAAAAGACTTTGATAAATAAGGGAATGCTTCCTAGTGCGTTGGACCAGGAACTCTAGAGAACAGTGCCCCAGGAGATCTTCTAAAGAGGAGAGTCCTGGCCTAATCCATCTTCCCCACCACCACGGAAGGAGGGCCACACAAACTATTCCCAGTAGAATCTCAGAATTACTTTGGAGCAGTGTCTGCGTGCTTTCATTTTTCCCATTCAGGAAGGAAGAGTTACTGCAGTGATTGGGTGTCTAGTGCAGCAAAGATTACAGGACCGTTTGAATGGGGTGCTGGATAAACGTAGCGACTGCCTCTGGTGAGAGGTGAATGTTGGTCAGATTAAATCTAAGAATATAGTCACCATGAAATAGTAAAGACAGGAGAGATCAATAAATATTAGAAGAAAAATAACCCATATATACGATGGAATGAATCAATGATATTGAAAGCTATTTCTTTTTGAAAGGTTCAGTTCAGTTTAGTCGCTCAGTCGTATCTGGCTCTTTGTGACCCCATGGACTGTAGCATATCATGTTCAAAAATTGGGAAAATCAAGATCATAAAGACTTCCATTTTCCCCAATGTGGTCTATACGTACAATGTAAATCCTGTCATAATCATAATGGGGTATTTTGTTTGTATTTCACATGTGAGCCCACAGACAACTTTTCCTAGAAAGTTGCTCCCCACTGGTCATGATAATTATGTTTTACAAATTACTAAATGGTTACCTTTATGAAACACAGATTTGATCATGTGATTCTCTTGCTTAAAATTTTTCATCAACCCCTCCAAACTTTCAGGATAAAATTTGAAATCTCATGCAACACTCATCAAGCCTTCCCAGTCTGACCCAGAGCTCTTTTGGAACCTCTTTTTCTGCCTTCCCCTCCAAGTAACTAGGGCTCTGGAGTCCCACATGTGCTCCTGTGACACACTGTGCTTGAATAAGTTTTCAGTGCCAGAGGCATTTGGTCTCATTGAGGAACAGTGATGGGACAAAGCGGGTGAGGCTTCTGGCAGCATTATCATCCGAGGGTGAATTGCTGACCTCACTGGAGATTTTGTAAACTACATACATTTAGCATAACTTGATAAAATTATGTCCTAATAACTGAAAGTAAAATCCTGAGCAACTCAATGATGCTCCTTAATCTACTTCCTAGACGATAATGTATGTACCTCAAAAGTCCAACAACATTTTGCCCAAATATAAGCTTATACAGGCTGTTCTTATTGAAATAGGATATGGAATACTTGAAATAGAGACAGTCCTGGAGAAGGCATGACATGTGTGTTCACAGACAGATTGTGAAATATAGTTATGATACACAAAAACAAACAAAGCTGAGGGAAAAGAAGAAATAATAGAATTTAAAGGGAAAAGAGAACTATAAGACTGAAAAAAAAAAGTGAGGAAAGGTGATTAGGAAATACACTCAGGAAATGACCTTGTCTAAAAATCAAGGAATGGAGAAGGAAATGGCAACCCACTCCAGTGTTCTTGGCTGGAGAACCCCAGGGACGGGGGAGCCTGGTGGGCTGCCGTCTCATGGGGTCACATAGAGTTGGACACGACTGAAGCGACTTAGCAACAGCAGCAGCAGAAACCAAGGGAAGAGCAACCTCCTTACCCTTGATCTTCTGCTCTAGATCATAGGTTAGTACAGAAATCTCCTGGGTTCTCAAACAGACATCATTAAAGTCAGGAAAAGATATAACAAATAGATTAGTCTGGAAAGATTCTGAAGTCTAACTGCTAATCAGAAGAAAAATCCCACTACAATATCTGAAAAAATATATTTTATCATTTATACCAAAAGAAAAGGAATTTTTTTTTACTTTCCTCTATAAAGGGATTGGCAGAAATATTTGGAATATAATTCCAAGTGCCTTCATCAGATACATGCCCCCAGTTATTTCAACAACCAGAAATATTAGATTTTGGCAAAAATTTGTTCATTGCATTGAGAAGAACTTTATCAAGAAGCTTTATTTATTCCTCTAGTTGAAAGAATTAAAAAGTATAAATCTAGTTAAATCAAGAAGTACCTGCTTGTACTCTACCTGCAGATACAGGTGACCTGTGTATGTATGTTCACAAAGGGAATGAACAGTATCCTGAGATACTGGCATGCCTGCGGACATCCTTGCTTACTTTCCTATATGCATGGTGTTGCTTCTGCTCATGTAAAACGGCTTAGAAAATTGCCTCTGAAGGTGGAACGAGAATTTCAAAAGAGCATAAAATATAAATCATGAATATAAATCCACTACTTTTTTTTTTTCCTTCTTGCTGCACTGCACAGCGTGTGAGATCTTAGTTCCCTAACCTGGCTCCTGCAGGGGAAGCAAAGTCTTAGCCATTGAACTACCAGGGAAGTTCTAGAAGTTCTCTTGTTTCAACTGTTCGGTTACTACCAGTGTTAAAGGCAATGTTTGTAGGTGAAGTCCTTTGACATTTCTTGAGGTAGGCTTAATTCTAAATACTATGTACCTGGGGCAGGGGATGGACGGACTATGAGCCAAAAAGGTAAGCTAACACAATTCTGAAATTTGTGTGGATTTCATGGAAGAATATAATCTAACTGCTTGATTTGGCTACAGAGCTTGATAGAAGTACTGACTACACCCTCTAACATGCACACACACACATCCCTCCATCCATGGAATATATCAAAGAATGCAAGTGGTCTTATCTGCTATTCCAAATTCTAATGATAGGCTAATTTAAACACATTTGGGGATACTATTAATAGCAAATGATGACATGATACCCATTTCTTATTCTCTTAAAGGAAACTGTCAGTTGTTTTTACCTTATTTGCTCTTACTTTTAAGGAACTATGTAAAATGAATACTACACTAATTTTGCAAGTGGAAATACTAAAGCATGGACTGAATAAGGGCCATAATTCATGCCTCTCAAACTGGTTTATTGTGGATTTGAGACAAGAAACCAAGTTTCAAATCTCCTTATTCAATGTTCTTCAGTTGGCTTAATGACTCCCCACAGAGTGAGACATTAAGCCAACAAGGTGAGGGTTTTAAATTAAGAACTACCTAACAGCTGCCTGCCACCTCTCAGACCCCTAGTACCTTAGTCCACCTGGTATATTCAGTGCCCTTATTCCAGGTATCACCATAACGACTTACAACTTTCATACATTCTTTTCTTTTAGATTTTTTTTTTTAACCAATGAATATTACCACTCTTGAATTTTTAAGATCCAACCAAGGAGAGAAGCGTTAATTATTGATATATTGCAATTTAAAGTAGCAAATATAATTGTTTTTACTCATTTGAGCCACATTTACCCAACTAACTATATTTGCAATTGATTTACTTCTTCCCTCCAATCATTATTTAGTAGTGTATTGGCCTTTATTCAGTCATTAGACATTTCTTTTTAGGGTAAAGTCATAACTAAATCAAGTTTATTTATAGTTTACGATTACCGATGACACATTCAAAGACATATGAAACAGATTTTTACATCCTTGGTTTGCCCTGTAGAACTATTTCTATACCTCAGGGCCTGTTGGGAAAAAATGCCCTTTAAAATTCGCATTTCATTCAGGTTTAGGAACAATATTCAACGGAGCTTTAAACTATGAAGTTACACATGAAGGAAACAGGTCAACTCCAGTACTAAACAAAAGATGTTAGATCGGTGTGTTCCAACCTCAAAGGAATTTATTGGATATGTTTTCTTAGACTAAACTTCATAGCACAGAAGGGCCATGGTATTCTAAGCTGACTTTTGAATTATTTTAGTTCATGATATAAACAGTAAGAAAGACAAAGGAGGAATTTAAACTAAGCAAAACACACAAAAAGCAGCCATCAAAAAGGTGTGTGGATAGGTTTTGAAAATTACAAAAGGGAAGGATGTAAAATTTTTGAAAAAGTCAGTTGTCATAACAGGCTGCCTTACAAGGGAAATGAATTAAAACTCTCATAGGTGGAGGAAACACTTACATAACTACTCAAGTATACTTGATTCTGAATGATCTCATGATAAAGGTCCCGCGAAGCCCACAAACACACCACAAAGGAGTCACTTTACACCAGGACTCATGAGTAGCAACTGTTTCTTAAAAGAAAACAAATTTCTGTTCAGGGAATTTGAACCACTCCAAAGGATTTAATGATTTGCAGGGGTTTGTAGGTCATTCACATCTGTTCTGAAATGAAATGCTTCTTCCTGTTTCTAAATTGACTAACCCTTAACCCCGTTAGCCCTCATGTCTTAAAACAAAGATTATTCCTAATTCATGAGCTGTGCAACACTCAGGGCCTTTATGTTTCTTTCAGCACATGGAACTCATCAGTTGTATCCTTCTCTTGTGGTTAGAGAAAAAGAAGGAAGATACAGAAGAAGAGAGCAAGAAATGAAGTCTGGGTTTGAAGATTGCTTGTTAAGTCTTGTCTACATGGATACCCGCCGAAACAAAGAGCTTCTACAGTAACAGCCAGCACCTTTCTCAGGTAGAGAGTTCCCTTTATTTTCTTTCTTTCCATCATTAGGTTTCCATTGTTTCACTGTTTGAGTTTCTTCCCCATGAGATGAAAGGGAGCCAGTCTAAATGAGGTGGAAGCAAGATTCAGTTGTCTTAGAGGCCATGTATGAGCCCACAGTGTAATCTTCGGATGCTTTATGCCTAGACTACACCAGAAGACAGAGGTGGGGCCTTATCTGCAAATGTAGTAGTTGATCTGAAAACATCTGAAGGGAAGGCTAGGCAAAAATCTAAAAAGAAGACAGTATGAGAGGCTGCAGCATGAAGGAAAATGAATGGTTGGGATAGTTCACGGAGTTGATCAAGTGATCAGAGAAAGTCTCCTTCTCTTGACGAAGAGAGAAAGCCCCTTTCTATGGCAAGAGTGAGCAGCTACCCTGTACTCTGTTGCCTGTAGCTTTTTTGCACAAATGAAGTGGCAGATGCCGAGAAGGCAGTAAGCCCCCATCCGCATATATATGTGCTCCCATACCTTACCTGTGAGTAGATGAGGTTTTGCCAGTGTTGTACAGCAGGGTAATTCCCTCCTGGAAACCTCACCAGGCTGGCCTGGAGAAGGGCTGTGTTCCTCATTAAAGACTTCACATCGAGCTGCAGGAACTTGTCAGGATGGTTGTTATTTGGCAAAACAGAGAGATCCATGCCTCCCTGCATCTACAGTGGAAAACAGAGGTGAGTGCGGCTGCTGCTCTCAGAGTGATCCATTATTAATGAGCCTGAGGGTGCCCGCCTGGCGTGTGAAACCACGGCTGTGGGCTGTGCTCAGAAACCACTCTCGAAATGACATATCAACACAGGGAACAGTGGAGCACCCTGACTTACCCTTCATACCACACACATACACACACACTCTCTCTCTGTCCCCCAGGATGCTCGAATGGAACAGCTGTACCCATACTTATTCAGTTGTAAAGGATGAATGAAGATGTGTCTTCATACAGAAATAACAGCTTAAGAAGAAATACTCTTTGGATCAAGGCTACCGGAATTTCAGGGTCCCAGTCCATAACTTGGAGCACACGCTACAGTCACCTGCAGAGAGACATTAGTTGGTACTTCTCTTTGAACACTGCCGAGCTGACCTGGCTGGCTTGGCCTTGTCCCCGCAGCCTCACATGTGATATGCAGGATCTTGTTTCTTCTCATGTTTTGACTCCCAGAGTCTCAGGGTCATGTGGAAACCTAACCGTGTTTAGGTTGTCAGCCTCAGCTTGAGGGGGAAACAGCAAGAATTTGCTTGATCGTTTGCTATAGTAATTTAGTGCCCCAAACTACTGCCTTGGCCCGCTCATTCTCTGAGGTCTCTTTGACTCTGCTCTTAGCTGTTCACAGAGCAGGCTTCGAAGGGAGGAGAATATAGTGGCTGGGTTTGGATGTCGTGCATTCCTCAGTGAACCCATCTGCCTTTCAATGAGCCAAGGTGGGAGTGAGATTATGGAGAGTATCTCAAGCCAGGAAGTTATGATGACGTTAAGGTAGATAAGCTCTCTCATTACAAGCCACTCTGTCTCTGGCAAACCATACTTCTCTCCAGGAAAATATGGATTTTCATCTAGAGAAAGAGAAGGCAAAGAATAGACACATCAGCAGTGTTTAAAAGACAAAGCCTGTTATGTTTGTGCCCCAGATGCAAACCCATTTGATTCAGCAGGAAGGATTTTCTTACAAAGCTAATGGGGTTACATGTGGAATATATCAGCACCAGATTTCAGAAGAGTGCCCCGTGGTTTATTAGACTCAGCAGCCAGGATGTTCTCGAATCAAGCAGACGCTAGAGAGTACTTCCCTTCTTTATGGCAATAAACATGAGGGTATTGAAAAAAATAATGTGTCCTACTGATAGCTGTAAACTGGGTTAAACAACCAGCTGTTTTCCGCAATAATTTTTGGACCCAAACTCTATCAATGTCTTACAATACTTAAAATATTTGTTTGAGTTGTTGTTGTTTTAATCAGTACACTTACAACAGAAAGTAAGAAGGACTTCATATGACAGTTGATAACAAAAGAGTTAAATCAACCGTGTTTGAAGAATCAAGTGTGTTATGTGTATGTATATGTCCTTGGTACTCTCTGGACTTTTCTGGCTGCTGCCAGAACACATCTAATGAACAAATATTTCTCAGGCTGTTTGCTTTTCCTAAAAGATTCTTTGGGGAATAACACACATCTTCAAGAAGAACCTTACTTCTCTTTGGCTCTCTACATTGCCAAGTGGAGACACAAAACCCAGATCCAACTATATTTGATTAGATCCTTTCCTTAGCCAAAGTATGAGGTAGGTGAAATGAGCCATCAGCTTTTCTTAGGCGCCCTTCCTTTTAGATTCCTCCACTGTGCTCTAGATGCTCGGAAGTTTGTATACTATCTCTTTCCTTTCCAGTTTCAGACAGCCCATCTTCTCCCACCATCCTCTGTCTACCATCACTCCTAAACCATCAGTTCTTATTTTTCACTACTATCCCTATGGGGAGCCTACATGACTGACAATCAGAAAATCACGTTTTCTCCTCCCTCTTCTGCTACGGGTCAAGCCCCACCCTCATTCCACCCCTAAATCATGCCTCTGTTGAGGCCAGTCCTTCTGCCTAGAATCATTTCTTCCCAACCCTGGATATTGACCACTTCCTAATCATACTTCACCAGCCATGGCTGACACCCAGCCTTTCACAGAAACTTCACATATTTTCTCTAGTAAGAGAAATGATTTTTCCTTCCTTTGAAATTTCAGAGTGATCTGTTTATCCTCTTATTATCTTTTGTTTGATAATATATTTCTCTCTTTTTGTTTATGAGCCGCTTTACTGGATACATCATGAAAGAGCAGCCTTATTGGATGCTTACATCTTCACATGAGTCATGTCTGAAGAACCTCACAAAGCCCTTTGCTCAATAAATAATGGTGGCTGTTACCTCTTTCAGAGCCCTAGAAAGGGCTCTCCTCTGACTGGAAATTGACACGCAATTAAATGTGATTAAAAAATGGCTTAGTGCTCTGCTTTTCAATCAATCATGCCCAGTGAAGAAAGGATCCCACTGCTAAATATATTTATGACATACTCCATATTCTCTTCTGGTAGTTTATAATGCACAGACTCGCATGGGAAGACTGAGAATTTTCCCTTCATTAATGCTTGCTTGCTAAGTCATTTCAGTCGTGTCCGACTCTGTGCGACCCCATAGACGGCAGCCCACCAGGCTCCCCGTCTCTGGGGTTCTCCAGGCAAGAACACTGGAGTGGGTTGCCATTTCCTTCTCCAATGCGTGAAAATAAAAAGTGAAAGTGAAGTCACTCAGTCGTGTCTGACTCTGGTAGCCTGCAGCCTACCAGGCTCCTCTATCCATGGGATTTTCCAGGCAAGAGTACTGGAGTGGGCTGCCATTGCCTTCTCCATCATTAATGCTAGCATTTGCCAAATTTATTTGATCACATAACACCCATTTCATTGTTCGCCTTTCAACACTACAAAAAATTGACCTCAGAATGATTGGATAANAAGAGTACTGGAGTGGGCTGCCATTGCCTTCTCCATCATTAATGCTAGCATTTGCCAAATTTATTTGATCACATAACACCCATTTCATTGTTCGCCTTTCAACACTACAAAAAATTGACCTCAGAATGATTGGATAAATACTGTCTTAGGGGTTCTATTTCTTCACTGTCACTAACACCTTCATTCTCGAGGAACAGAGTATAAATAAATATAAGTAGTTATACTGTGGGAATAATCTGGTAGAGATTTGGATATCTGGGCCTTCTCGACTCTTACCATGCACCTAATCATTTGTTCTCTTTCTTTAAAACAAATGATCATAAAAGCATCATTTCTCCTTGGATTTGGGCCTAGAAGTCTTTTGAAACATGAGAATGATAAAAATAGAATTAAATGTGGTTCACTAGGCCAAACTACCTAAATACTAATTAAGCATATTCTTTTTTTCTTCTCCTCATCCTTCCTCAGTCCCTTCCTTTCTTATGCCAAACCAACTGAAATACCCGAAAATGTTTCCCCTGGAAAAGTCTGGACAATATTCAGATGAATAGTTGGGTTCATAAAATTATCTAACTTTGAAAATTAGTTGGATACTTTTGATTAGAAAGAAAGCCTGTGATTAGATTACAAATCCTTCTGCATCTACCATATAACATTTTCAAAACTGATGAATAAGGGAAACAATCAGGTTACCTGAGTGCACAGAAGCGGAAGTCAGAGTGTCTCTGTGACATGCAACTAACCTGTGCTCTTGGGCAAGTTGCTGAGTCTCTCTGGGTTTCAGTTTCCTCAGCTACAATGTGAAGGTATTAATGGTTCCTTACAAGGGTGCTGTGAGGTTTAATAGGTATAGTGGTTAAGATAACCCTTAGCATATATTAAGTGCTTAAAAAAGGCCCTCTGCTATTTTAAGAGAGCATAAGAAATGGATTTTTCATTTCGGTCATCTCTGATATAAAGCAAAATGGGGGAAAATAAAAGAAATTTGAAGTCATCGTGCGTGTGTCTAAGTCACTTCAGTCATGTCTGACTCTTTGCAACCCTTTGGATTGTAGCCTGCCAGGCTCCTTTGTCCCTGGGATTTTCCAGGCAAGAGTACTGGAATGGGTTCCCACGCCCTCCTCCAGGGGATCTTCCAGAGTCAGCGATCAAACCTGTGTCTCTTATATCTCTTGCACTGGCAAGTAGGTTCTTTACCGCTAGCTCCACCTGGGAAGACCTGAAGTTCTATTGTCCATAGTTACAAAGCAAACTTCATTTGGATAGATATGCACACACTACTATATTTAAAATAGATAACCAACAAGGATCTACTATAAAAAATATTAAAAAAAAAAAATCATTCAAAAGGCCAACTTCATTTTCCAGAATCCCCTTCTTTCTGTGAGTCAGGGTTAGAAGTGGCTGAAAGAGAAACTGGCATGAGATTTGGAAGGCAAAATGGAAGTAGCATCCATTCATCTGAAATTCTTTTTGCAATCAGATACAGTGACAGAGGCAGAGGCAGGTTCTAGATTGCCTTTGCTCTCCTGAGTTCCACATCCATTTCTTATTTCTAACTGTAGGCCCTGATGACCATCAGGAAATAGGTCCACTACCCAATATCTGGCTGTGGTCCTACAAAGGAAGAAGCTAACAGAGGCAACAGCATCCCATAGACGTCTTTACAAATCACTCCTTCATAGTTACACTTACCTAGTTGTGCCTGGCTGCTCAGACTGGTTGGTGACTGCTCTGATCCTTCAGCTCCTCTCATGGACCTTCACTTCCCCAGCTCTTCTTGCGGCTGTATGAGTTCAAATCTGTCATCCCCTAACACAGGTTTGCTGATTGAACCCTGGCAACTACCAGTACGAGAAGTGCTTCCAAGGAACAGAATTTTACAAATGAATCCTGGAGTTAGTTCTCTGATATGACTAGACTTAAAGGCATTAATGACAAGTAGCAAGTGGGACCTTGGTCATTCAGGGCAGAATGGTTATATAAACTCTCACTGATAGTTACCCGGAGTGAAGTACCTAGAGAAAGCAATAAAAAATTTTTCATAGAAACAAATAGAATAAGGACTTTGGGGTTGGATTCATTGCTTGTAACTCAGGTGAAGAACATAGAGAAAGAGATACGCCTGGGGTTTTACATTCACAGCTAAAGGTGTAAGTTGGGAACCAGAAAGCTTTTATGACTGCCTTGAAATAAAACCTTTTAAACTATACTGCTGATGTCCTACCACCTGTGATATCTTCTAAATCTATATTCAGATTCAAGTTCTGGAAGATCCAGAACCAGATGAAAAGTATGACTCTAAGTTGTTAACATACAGGTCAAAGGAACTGCAGGATTTCACCAATTCACATTAACTGAAACCCAAGATATATGTATAGGAATGTTTTTAATGATATAAATTAGGGTAAAAGGAATACAATATTCTATTAATTGCTTTTAATATGGGTTCACTAAGCTGGATTCAAATTGTTAGTTCATAAGTCTGGGATTAACTCTAACAATAAGACAAAACTGGACCCAGTGGTAGTCTACACTGAATGAAACTGAGATACTAAAACCTCCTTGTAGTAAAGAGGAAAGTATACATGAATTTAGAGAGATTAAAACACACACACACACACACACACACACACACACACACACACACACACAGATGTGCTCGTCTCTGTGTTAAATTTGTCCCCTAAGAGGGTCCAAAAGGTATTTCCTTCACCAGGACTTGAAAAAGACATTGGTGAAGGTAGTACTGGATCCTTAAAGAACTTCATAGTAGCTGTTCTCTGTAAACCAGAAAGGACATTGGAAAACGCTGCCACAGAACAGAGTTTCTTGAATTTAATGAGGATGATGGAATTCTACAAGGACATTTAAATTCCAGGGACCAGATAGGCATGGTTTAAGGGGTAAGCAGAGTCAAAAGGGTAAAGGTAAGGGTTTGACCTACAAAGATTTTGGCATTGTTTAATTGATTACAGAGGCCAGAGTACTGAAAGAGACGAGCATGCTACTAAAGTCCTACTTGATTTTTACAGGCATTTAATCTCTAGACTTGATGAAAATAACTATGACCTAAATCACCACACCACACGAAGGAATTCTTTTTCCTTGATCCATTCCATGTGACAGCAGGTTCACGACCCAGAACTTTCTGAATAAAGGGGAGGCTATATCTTTTAGAGGAAGGATTCTGTTGCAAATTCTCCAAAATTCATACTATAAATCTAATTTCTAGTCTTCCCTGATGGGATGAATATACTGGGAAGAGGGAAATAATCAGACTTTTTGATGACTTGTAGATTACTGACTCTGAACTGATACTAATTGCTGGTGACCTGAATTGCCACTGAAGTCCCACCATCAGAGCAAGAGTCTATGGAAGTCCAACATTTTAATTAAGCTTTGGCTTAAATGTCTCATACTGAATCAGAGTCCCTGAACCTATCCGACAGTTATTTTCCTAATTCTGAAAGGTACATTTGGAGGAGAAATACTCAGAAACTGGCAGAATTCCTGCTTCACTGGTTAACTCCATGATCTGTAGAATGAGGGCTTTTGTGGTAGTAACAGCACTGTCAGTCCTAGAACTGGCCCTTACATACCAAAATTAGAAACAAAATCAATACGGTGTTCATGAAGAGATGAGAATTACGTCTGCCAAGGAGGATCGAAGGATGCAGGCATGATAAATTCATTAATTCATTCTTTCACTCTTTCTGCCTATTGTCCTTACAGAAGATCAACGGATTTTGGAGAATTACACCGGATTATCACAAATTTAAACAGATGGGCAAGGGAAAAATTACACAGGAAGAGCAGACATTCTCAATTCCACCCCTTGATTCTTGAATTCATAAATTTAGATAGAAATACCACCGTGTATAGGTTGATGAATCAGACCATATATCACAACTCAGAGGAATCACATCATATACAACATCTCAGAGGCCCCCGAAAATGTTTTCCACTCAGCTGGTGCCAGAACAAAATATTAAAAAAAAAAAGAAGAAGGCCATTGCATCATCCTGTCACTGCTTGTTTGGTGGTTAAAGTGAACTAATGTAATCTTACTACAATCAAGGCAGTGGGCTAGTCCTGCCATAGAGTGGGGCCATGTTGGGGAATAATATTTTCTCTGCTACTGTTAGGCTGAGCCTTTGGGATGGCTGTAGCTGGAGGGGGTCTTGGTGAGCGGAAAGTCATGTTACTGAACCCATGCATAATCTCTAGTCCTGCCATTACTGTCTCTGTTCCTGGGCTCATGGGCAAGGACAAAGGTGGCTAATGAAAGAGACTGGCCAGTATACACAGAACTTGTCAACCTGTCCAACTGGTGACTAAGTCCTCCCTCCTGACAGTGCTCTTTGGTGAGCAGTCAAATGGAATATAAGTTATTCACATACCTTTTCTTCAAAATTTCTTCATCACCAGTTTTCAAACCACGCTCCTTCCAAGTCCTTGTCAGTCCTGCAAAACATCTGGATTGCAGTAGGATTACATGAGATCACTTTAATTATCAAACAGGTAGTGGACTATTTTCACAGAAATAGCCACTTATCCTGAATATGGATGTGTATTGCCAGCCTGCAAATCTTCTGCAAAATACCATCCATGAACTTACCAAAAGCCTCATTCACTATTAGGGTGAGATATCTCCATATGAGATATTGTTTCTTTTCAGGGAATTCATATCACAGTAAACAGTGTGGTGGTGGACTGATGTTCTCTGAAATCTCCAGTATTAATTACCATGTCCCCCATCACCCTGAACAAATGGCCTGACAGAATGATTCAACAATAGCTTTTCTTCCCCAAGTATTCAATTCTGGCATCAGCTGGGTGAAGACATCTTGGAGGTTCTCCAAGATGTGTAGGGTCTAATTCATCGATCAGTAAATGGTGACACTTCTGCACCAATTCATGGATTCAGGAATCAAGGGATGGTTTAAGAATGTTTTCCCTTACTATGTAAGTTTTCCCTCTCTCAATCCCCTACTATCTTCCATAAGATGTGTTGAAACTGACTGGTTTTATATCTCAGCAATTAAACTAAAGGATACCCATAGTAAGGGACAATCTAGAAACAAACTGTACCTTATATGAAAATGAAGGTGAAAGTATTAATAAGGGAAGTCTTCAGAACTATGAGGATTTTGAGGCTTTATTCTGCTTGCAATCTCTCAAGTTAGTCTGCCACACTTTCAGGCCAGAAGACATAAAACTCCTGGGTTAGAGACAAAGAGCTTTATTACTTATAGCAACAGCAGTAGCCAGAGAATCAGCATTTCTTGCACCAGTTCCCTGAGCCCCACTTCCCACAGGATGACATGAAGAGGGCCAGGCAGTACCTGCACATTCAGTGAACTGTGTTACAGGAGAGAGATCCCAATTTTAGGGAACTTGGAACTTTCATAATGAGAAATAAGCATGTTTGCCCTTTGCTCCAAAAAAGACACTATCTTTACCTTCCAAGGCTGTTCATTACACAAACATCCCTTAGAAGATAATCCAGAACAAAAGCAGACAGTGCCAAGACATGTGGAAATGTGAGAGACTCATGAAGAACTGCCTCCCAACAGGAAGTTTCACATATTTTATTGAAAAATCTAAGAAATCATGTGAATCATGTACAATATTTTCTCACAAGAAAACCTTAAACTGGTTTTTAAACGTTTCACAGAATTGTAAAACTTTTTAATTTTTAAAAAGAAAAACACAATGAAACTACCACAGTATTATGTTTTTTGTTTTTCCTTGTTCCTAGGGAAAAGGCTGAAAAACAGTAAATCTCATGATTTGTGAGGCTAAGTACTATACTCTAATAAATCTGCTAAAAAGATACAAGGAAATGGGTGGATCAACACTTTCTTTGTTCAAAATATTTTAAAAAGCTAAAATATAATGACAACATGTTAAAATAATACACATTTTTGTAGGATGTTACCATTTCTATAACGGTTTCTCTACACTATATCAACAGTGCAATGGTGATTCAGTGTAAATCATTACAGTGTTTCATTGTTACAATACTTGTGTTCAAGTACATGTTCATGAACATGATCAAAGTCTCTATTCTGACTTTTCTTTTCCATTATTAAAATAAGGTTATAATTACAGTAGAATTTTTCCTATGGATATCTCTAAATCTGAACCCAATGCATAATACATTCTCTAAAAACTTGTTCAACACTATGAGGTTTGTTACGCTTACACATCTCCTGCAGATTACAGAAAATGAGCAAATTCTGCATCAGGATACCAAAGGAAAAAAAAAATGATATCTCTCCGTATATAACTAAACTATTAGGCTAAATTAGTATATATTCTGGATAACTCAATGGTATTGTCAGGGAGAGAGTAGCACCTTAAAGACAGCCCTAACTTAAAAAAAATTGTTAAAAAACATTATTTTAAAGTCTAAAGATCTTGATTGGTTTTTGTTTTTCCCTTTTTATTTTTATTCTGGAAACTGGATCCGACTTATTTATATAAAATTATTTATGAAGCCATATAGTATAAATCAAAATGTTTGTAGAACCAAAGCAAACACCATATTGGATGTTTGGCAGGCAAAAAAAATAAATTAATTAATTTGATTAAATTATATGTAATCTGATAATATTTGGTCTGAAAAACATGCTAGTGTGTGTGTTTATAAATAATGTAATTGCATAGAGCTGTTAGCCAGCCAGCCTGCTAGAGGTCAACTCTTCTGCTGCAGCTTTTGGGCATAGAAGTCCCTGCACGTCTCACAGCAGCGCTGATACCACCGCATGTCCTGACAGAGGTTCTTCTCACGTATCACCCGGCAGTACACAGGCCACTGATCTCCCAGGCACTTGAAAGTCAGAGCAGCTGTGAAACAAAACACAGGGAACTTAATACATGCAGATAAACTAGGTGTCCTGAGTAGAAACAAACAGCAATCATTTAAGTGGGGGGATTTTGTACTCATGTTGACTCATATACATGACCTTCAGAACATAAAAAACAGAGATAAACCAACACATACACACACACACTCTATAATAAAGGAGTATAGTGAATGAATACTGGTCTTACTCATGAGCTTTTATAGACTTATTAAAGATAGATTTCCCAAAGCCAATGAGTGTACTGCAAATGGCTTTTAAGATTCCATTTCATGACTTCTAGTTAATCTTCTTTTGGATTTTTAGTTGAGAAGATTAAAAAGAAAAATGAATGTGTTCAATATGTTCACCACTATGAGAATACAAATTAATAAGTGCTATTATGGATGAACTTGCAAAGAAACAGCAAAACAAAAATCTGCTTACACTTACTTCACATTCCTGGTTTCCTAGACAGCAGACATGTCTAGCTGTGATATCTAAGAGTCACAATTTCAGGCATCCTTAAGATCAAGGCTGATGAACAAAAGTGACTAAAATTTACAGTAATGAAGTGTTTGCAATGAGTTCTTGGTATGAAAAATTCAGTAAGGTAAATTCGGCCCCCGTTTTTCTGAAGAAGTAGCGTGTTCTGGCCTGTGTGATAAAGGACAATCTGCTGCAACTGTTTCTTTTGCCACTATTCTGATTCATTATTTTACATTTAAAAACCTTAGATTTTCCAACCACTGTGCTTCTATTTGGGGATGTCCTTCAAGAAAAAATAAACAGAGAGAATGGAGTTTTACTTTAATTCTTTTAATTCATTATTTTATGCCACGTTTTATGTCAAGAAGGACTCCAAATAATTGTTGGAGAAAGGGATCATGTTGCTTTTGAGTACAAGGATTTATCACATCTGCTCTAGGATTGCTTAACTTCTTGTCTTAACTAGTTTTAATTCTACTTGAACTGATTATTTCTTAGAAATGTTAATTACTTGGCTTAAAAAAGAGAATTTTTATATTTCCGTGAAGAACCAAACTTTTCCATTTGATTGAAACTTATGCTTGGAGAAGTATCTATGACAATTTAGCTCTTTGACTTTTGGCAGTATTATTCTGTATGATCAAACTGATCCTCTGGAGATTATACATACAAATTAAAACTGAAGGTGTTCCCTCCTGGTAACCATATGCTTGTTTTCTACAGCTGTAACTCTATTTATGTTTGTAAACAAGTTAATTTGCATCACTTTTTGAGATTCCACATATAAGTGATATTATATGATATTTGTTTTTCTTTGTCTGACTTATTTCACTTAGTATGCCAAGAGGGAAAGGGGAGGGGGTAGGATACATAGGGAGATTGGGATTGACATACACACACTACAATATATAAAATAGATAACTAATAAGGGCCTACTGTAGAGCTTAGGGAACTCTAGTGAATACTTTGTAATGGCCCATATGGGAAAAGAATATAAAAGAGTGGATATATGAATATGTATAACTGATTCACTTTGCTGCACTGCAGAAAATAACACAACATTGGAAATCAACCATACTACTATAAAAATTAATGTAAAAAAACAACACATAATGTTAAACAAATGAACCCAGTGACAGGCAGCACTGCTATTAAAAACCGCTAACTGCCACAAAAACAAAGGCTAATGCATTCATGAATACTTTTATGCAAACACAGGATACATTACTTAAAATACATACTCTCCTTCTTGATGTTGTATTAGACTGACTGACAGTAACTGAGAATATATGTGAAAGCATTTATAACATAAAACTATGTAAATCAATGCTACTACTATTTATTTATATTTAATATTATGTCCTTAAATGTGAAAAAATCAGTACCTTTTGTTTAGTGGTGTAGATCCATGTACCTGCTCTCCTTGAAAGTGAGTTTTTTACTCGTTATCTCTCCAAAGGATAATTTGTACCCAGGATCACAAGGAAGGCTATTAACAATGAAGAGATCCAAGATATACACTACAGCTTCACCTTTCCACTGACATTACCTTAACTGAGGGTTCTGCGATGGGACTGGTCAGAATGAAAAATATGGTTACACCCTCCAACCCTTTTAAGGTTGATCTTGAGTGATATGGTATTTGCATTTCCACAGCCTGGCTCTGAAGTGACAGCTCAGGAATGAAAATAGTTTTCGTTTAGACTACATGATCATTTGGACTATATAGCTGAATAGATCCAATTTAGTCAGAAGCAAACTAATTAGTATAGATTGATAACTAAGCTTTAAAGTGATACATAAAACAGAAGAAGCCATGATCATTTCTATGTCTGTCAAAATCACTCCCTTTTTTTGATCTGCTTACCCAGCCTGGGTGATGTTATAGTATTTACATTAATCTTCTCATTGCAAGGCTGAAGGTGGCATGGTCTGTACGCTGCAGGTTTTTCTGAAGAAAAACATTCATTTCCATGTCTTCCTGTGATCTTATGCATGCACTGAATAACACGGGACTGCATTCCTTTGCCACAGGTAATTGAGCACTAGGAGAGATACAAGGTTTTGTCAACTGTTCTTTTTGCTGTTTCCTTTTTCTGGGCTGTGAGTCACCTTTTCCTTATATTTGTTAAAATTGACATGAGCCACAACATCCAGGGTTGATGTAAAACAAGGGTCAGAAACACTGCTGCTCATAAATTGGACCCAATGCAGTTTAGAACACCTAGCTGACCTAAGGCAGAGCTTTGAGTGATGAAGGACACAGGCAATTAAAGAGAAGATGAAGTTATGCAAACTATTATATGTAGAATGAATAAATAACAAGGTCATACTGTAGAGCATGGGTAACTAGATCCAGTATCCTGTGATAAATCATATTGGAAAAGAATATGAAAAGGAATACATACGTATATATAATGGAATCACTTTACTGTACAGCAGAAACTAATACAATAGTATAAATCAACTAAACTTCAGTAACATAAAATGAAAAAAAGTTTGAGAGTATGACTTGGGAAAGATAGTGGGTAATACCAGTAACACACTTGGACCAACAGTTTTTAAAGTTTTAATATCTAGTTTACAACAAATGACTTGCTGTTCTTTAATTTAGTCACTGATGCTTGACAGTTGGATATGCCCAACTGTGGAGCTGTGTAGATATACACCAATTGTGGGAGCTGGCGATGGACAGGGAGTCCTGGTGTGTTGCAGTCCATGGGGTCGCAAAGAGTTGGACACAACTGAGCAACTGAACTGAACTGTGAAGCTGGATCCTCATTACAATCTTTCAACGTACTCATCCACTCTAGCCTTAAAATGTTTATTAATAACATCAACATGGCAGGATTCCCTGGTGGTCCAGTGGTTAGGACTCCATGCTTTGACTATTGGTAGCCAGGTTCAATCCCTGGTCAGGGAACTAAGATCTTGGAAGCCTTGTCAAGAAAAAAAAAAAAAAAAAAANTTAATAACATCAACATGGCAGAATTCCCTGGTGGTCCAGTGGTTAGGACTCCATGCTTTGACTATTGGTAGCCAGGTTCAATCCCTGGTCAGGGAACTAAGATCTTGGAAGCCTTGTCAAAAAAAAAAAAAAAAAAAAAAATCAAATGGTGTATCAACCTGATGTGTTAATGAAACAATTGCTATGTCTTAGAAGATTGTTGTTGTTGTTTAGTCACTGTGTCTGACTCTTTTGGGACCCTTGGACTGTAGCACTCCAGACTTTTCTGTCCATGGGATTTCCCAGCAAGAATATCAGAGTGGATTGCCATTGCCTTCTCCAGGCAATCTTCCCAACTCAGGGATCAAACTCACATCTCCTGCGTTGGCAGGTGGATTCTTGACCACTGAGCCATCTAAGAAGTCCATCTTGGCAGATAACATGATATCTAAAATTGTGCAAATATTTGGAAATCTTGTATTTTTCTAGTAAGACAGCCTTTTAATGTATCTCCTGTAATGAGATAATGTAATGTACCTGTATCTCAGCTAAATATAGCTTGTTTTTATTTGTAAGTTATTTCAGAGAACATATTTAATGTACAATGTCTGTTTTTTAAAGAAGTCTCTTGGGTCCATGTATATCACTAGATTTAATTTGTTACACTGATAAGCTGAGGTCTAGCTGAATGAGAAAATAGAAAAATTACATGTGAGAGAGGGAATATGCTTGTGTTTTGAAAATATTTATTTACTAGTTATATTTTCTTTGCAATAAAGATTTAGTCATATTTGGCCAAATAGTTCTTAAAACTTAGATCTATTTAAAAACATAATCTCGGCATATTCTACTTGAAAATTGGTCAATACTTTCTGACTGTCATCTTTTAGATATGCAGGCACAAATTTTATAACTATTTCCCTTCATATTTTAACAAGTCATTATTAGGATTGCATTTTCTTCTCAAGAATTTTCAATTCTTCCTCTACTATCATCCTGGGTTCCAACTCTTTATTTTCATCAGCAGAAGCATTCTACACAAATCCTTATCACCTCAAGTCTGTCTGCTACTCTTCACTTTGTCTTTAGCCTCCAGCCTTCTAGTCAACTACAAATATTAACAGAGAATATGTATTCCTTTAAAATTGCTTTATATACATAATCTCCTTGGAGAAACTTCAATTATTGAGCTGCCCATTGCCTATGAGATAAAGCCCAATATCCTTGAATGTCCAGGCTAGCATTTACCTCCTCAAATTTAATTTTCTACCTCTCTGCTTTAGGAATCATTTGCTCTATAAAGCACTAATCATGTCCATGTACTTTCTACTCCCAAAACTAGAACCGGCTCATGGAAGGATTCCTTTCCAGATGCCTGGCCTCTTTTCAAATCACAATCTCAAATCCACTACCTTCACGAAGTGTTCCACAATTATCCCAGCTACTCATGCATATTCATGCAACATTTATGGTTTAAAGCCATATACCTATCTATCTGAGGCTATCCCTTAGAATCACTTGGGAAAAAATCTTTTTAACTATATATTTTAAGGCCTAGAATTCCTAGGCAGGAAACAGATAGAATCTGGGAATATACATTAAAAAAAAAAAAAGTACCTAGGTCATTTTGCTGCACAGCCTGAGTTTTGGAAAACACTGGTCAATAGTATGTATTTTACATTTGATGTAGCCCAGTTTGTATTACTTCTTATCTCTGATAAATATCTCTTCATGCATCTAGTGTGTCTCTTGGTAAATTTCAGGCATCTAGTGTGTCTCTAGGTAAATTCTTGAAATTAAGCTCATTGTCATATCACTTTCAATAATAAAATTTACATGTCATGTACAAAAATAGCTAAGAATAACACAATAACAACTGTATATGCATGCCATTTATGCATCTACTTTACAGATAACTGATCTTTCTAAATTCTATAAATACTTCTCCATAAAATCTTCTTTCCATCTGACAAGAACAACTTGGATATTACACCATTTTAAATCTGATTTTTTTTCTCATTAACTTCTACAGGACCTAAATGCTTCTATTAGTTTAAGCTTTACTATAATTTAAAAGCTATTATAAGAGGAGTCACTGTTTACATGGTCTTTGTCCTTTGGAAGATTCTTAATATTATTCAATAGATATATGCCGGGAGAAATATCAATAACCTCAGATATGCAGATGACACCACCCTTATGGCAGAAAGTGAAGAGNCGGGCTGTGTGCCAGGTCACCCTGAGCCGAGGTCCGACATGTGTGTCGCGGTCACACTGCGACGAGATCCTGGATGTGTGCCGCACTGAACATCTGCTGACATCCGTGCTGTGTTCGAGGGGCGCCTTGCCTTAAGGCCCAGGATGTGTGCCACGGTTGCCCTTAACTGAGATTCAGCATGTGTGCTGTGGTCACCCTGCATCGAAGTCCAGCCTGTGTGCCATGGTCGCCCTGCACCAAAGTCTGGGCTGTGTTTCGTGGTCGGCTAGTGATGAGTTCCATGCTGTGTGCCACAGTCGCCCTTCACTGAGGTTTGGTCTGTGTGCCGCGGTCGCCTTCGGTCAAGGTCCGTGCTGTCTGCCAGGGTTGCCCTGCATCGAGGTCAGGGATGTGTGCTGCGGACGACCCTCAATGAATTTCAGGCTGTGTGCTGCTGTCGCTCTTCACTGAGTTTCAGGCTGTTTTCAAAGATCGCCCTTCGCTGAGGTCTGGGCTGTGTGCCGTGTTCGCCCTGCAATGAAGACTGGCCTGTGTGCCACGTTCATCATGCGCCAAGATCTGTGCTGTATACCGTGGTTGGCTAGCGACAAGTTCCTGGCAGTATTCCGCGGTCGCCCTTCACTGAGTTTCAGGCTGTTTGCAATGATCGTCCTTCGCCGAGGTCCAGGCTGTGTGCCGTGTCCGCCCTGCAACAAAGACCAGCCTGTTTGCCATGGTTGCACTGCGCCGAGGTCCAGGTTGTGCTCCGTGGTCGGCTAATGACTAGTTCGGGGCTCTGTGCCACGGTGGCACTGTGCCTAGGTCCTGGGTGTGTGCCGCAGTCGCCATCTTCTGACCTCCAAGCTGTTTGCCAGGGTCGTCTTTCATCGAGGTCCGGGAGGTGTGCCTTGCTCGCCTTTCACTTAGGTTCAGGATGTGTGCTGCGGTCTCCCTTCGCCGATGTCCGGAATGTGTGCCATGGTTGCCCTGCACCGAGGTCCGGCCTGTGTGCCACAGTCGCAGTGCGCTGAAGTCCAGGCAGTGTTCCGCGGTCAGCTAATGATGAGTTCCGGGCTGTGTGCCGTGGTCGGCCTTCACTGAGGTTCGGGCTGTGTTCCGCGATTGGCCTGCACTGCGAACCGTGCTGTGTGCCGCGGTCACCCTGTCCCGAGGTCTGGGCTGTGTGCTGCAGTCATCCTACGCTGAACTCCGGGCTGTGTGCCACGGTCGCCCTGCGTCAAGGTCCGTGCTGTGTGCCGCGGTTGCCCTGCGTGTAGGTCCATACTGTGTTCTGTAGTCGCCCTGTGTCGAAGTCCCGGCTGTGTTCTGCAGTCGGCTAGCTAAGAGTTCCGGGCTCTGTGCCGTGGTCGCTCTGTGCAGAGGTCTGGGGTGTGTGCTGCATTCGCTATTGGTTGAGGTCCATGCCGTGTTCCGCGGTCACCCTTCACTGAGGTTCGGGCTGTGTGCCGTGGTCGCCATGCTCAATGTCCGTGATGTGTGCCGCGGTTGCCTTGCACCGAGGTCCGGCCTGAGTTCCACGGTCACCCTGTGCCGAATTCCTGGCTGGGTGCCACGGTCCCCCTGTGTTGAGTTCTGGGCTGTGTGCCGTTGTCGCACTGCACCGAAGTCCAGGCTGTGTTCTGTGTTCGGCTAGTGACTAGTTCCGTGCTGTGTGCCACGTTCACCATTCACTGAGGTTCCAGCTGTGTGCCATGGTCGTCCTACACCAAGTTCCGGGCTGTGTGCTGCGGTCCCCTTCGGTGGACGTTCGTGCTGTGTGCATGGTCACCCTGCGTCGAGGTCCGGATGTGTGCTGCGGTCGCCCTTCACTGAGGTTTGGGCTGTGTGCCACGGTCACGCTTCACTGACATTCAGGCTGTGTGCCGCGGTCACACTACTCTATGTCCTTGATGTGTGCTGCGGTCTCCCTGTGCCTCGGTCTGGCATGTGTTCCATGGTCGCCCTGCCTGTGCCAAAATCTGGGCTGTGTTCCGCGGTCGGCTAGCCACGAGTTACTGGCTGTGTGCGGCGGTCACCCTTCACAGTGTTTCGGGCAGTGTGCCATGGTCGCCCTTCGCCAAGGTCCGGGCTGTGTGCCGTGTTCGCCCTTCGATGGGGTCTGCCCTGTTTTCCGTTTTCTCCCTGCGCCGAGGTCCAGGCTGTGTTCCATGGCCGGCTAGTGACAAGTTACGCGCTCTGTGCTGTGGGCTACCTATTCAGATTTCTGGGCCCTCTTCTGCAGTCGGCCTTCACTGAGGCTCGGGATGTGTGCCACGGTAGACCTGCTCCGATATCTGAGCTGTGTGCACGGTCACCATTCGCCGAGGTCCAGCCTGTGTGACGTGGTCGCCATGCAACGAGGTCAGGGCTGTGTTCCATGGTTGGCTAGCGATGAGTTCTTGGCTCTGTGCCGCAGTCCTCTGTGCCAAGGTCCAGGCTGTGTGACATGGTCGCCCTGTTACGAGGTCTGGGCTGTGTGCCACGGTAGCCTTCTGCAGAAGTCCCAGCTGTTTGCTGCAGTTAACCTGCACTGAGGTCCGAGCTGTTTGCCATGGTTGCCCTGTGCCGAGGTGCGAGATGTGAGCCACGGTCACCCTGAGCCGAGTTCCGGCCTGTCTTCCACGGTCGCCCTGCGCCGAGGTCCGTCCAGTGTTCTGCGGTCACCCTTCATTGAGTTTCAGGCTGTTTGCAAAGATCGCCCTTTGCTGAGGTCCAGGCTTTGTGCCATGTTTGCCCTGCAATGAGGACCGGCATGTGTGCCACATTTGCCGTGCACCGAGGTCTGTGCTGTGTTCCACAGTTGGCTAGAGACAAGTTCCTGGCAGTGTTCCGCGGTCACCCTTTACTGAGTTTCAGGCTGTTTGCAATGATTGCCCTTCACTGAGGTCCGGGCTGTGTTCCGTGTCCGCCCTGCGACATGGACCAGCCTGTTTGCCATGGTCGCACTGCACCTATGTCCTGGCTGTGTTCCCCAGTCAGCTCAAGACGAGTTCCAGGCTGTGCCACAATCGTCCTTCACTGACATTTGGGCTGTGTGCTGCGGTAGTCCTTCACTGAGTTTCGGGCTGTCTTCCATGGTCACCCCATTTTCAAATATTTACTGTTTACCCACCATGTTCAGGGTTCTATGCAGAAGCTAAAAACAGCAGAAATGATTAATATTATGCAGTTGGTGTTTATTTAGGATCTATTATATGCCAGATACTGGCATATAACTCTATTATATGCCAGATACAGGTTATATTTATTTTAATATCTCATATGAAGCCCATGAGCACTATTATTACTCCTTTTATACACAGGAGAAAAGAAAAGACAGACTCAAATAAGTGAAACAAAGTGCACTCAGTGTAACAGCTAGGAAGTGGTGGTACTGGAGTTTGCACTAATATGTACTAAAATCAAAGATGGGACATGTAGTACTACTCGATACTAGAAGATTGCCAATGTTTCTCTTTATGTTAACAGACATATTTCTTTTTCCTCTATCCTGCGGAATAACCTCTTATCCTAATTAGAGGGTTTTTTTTTTTTTTGAGTTGTGTTACTATAACACAGGCTATGTAATATGGGATAAACTCTTTTGCCGTAATGACAATTAAGTAGCATGCTTTATCTTTAGACAGAGTGATCATAGAATTTAACATCCAAATCAGAGCACTTGTGAAAGAAGTTCTGATAACTATTCTTAGACTATGGGCATAAAAAGGGATGGTCCTGGGTAATCTGGGATACATTGTCATACTATCTATAGATGACTTACTGACAGATCTATGTACTAGATGGTAAATGGATACATGAAATACCTATTATAATCCAGTCATTATCTAATACGCTTTTATATAAAATATCTTGGTTAATCTTGCTCATAAACCTAATATCCTTTGCAACCCCGCAGATTGTAGCCCGCCAGGCTCCCCTGTTCATGGGATTCTCCAGGCAAGGTTGCACTGGAGCAGGTTGCATGCCCTCCTCCAGGGCATCTTCCTGACCCTGGAATAGAACCTGCATCTCCTGTGGCTCCTGCACTGCAGGAGGATTCTTTTGCTGCTGAGCCAACGGGGAAGCCCATTTTCATCCAATCAACAGATATTTAGTGAAACTCTCTGATGTGTCAAATACTCTTTTGGATACCAGAAAATAATAGTAAACAAAACAGACAGAAATCTGTGCCTTCAATCAGTTTTACACTCTAATAGTGGGAAGCGAAAAGGTCAAGAATTAAAATACATTGTATATCAGATATTGACAAGTGCTATAGAAAAACTAAAGCTGGGAAGGAAAGCTGGGAAAATCTGGGCTATGGGGTTTAGCAATTCAAATGGGATGATCAGGGGAGGACTCATGGAGAAAGTGACAAAGACATATTCCATGTGAAGGAGAAACAAACCTCAAATGCAATCTTCTGTTTCCAAATACAATGTTCCTTCCATTGTGTTTTTACAGATCTTGGATCAATTTCAAGGAATTTCTCTTTCCATTTTTCTTCCTTCCTTCCTTCTTTCCTTGCTTTCTCCCTCTCTCCCTCCCTTCAATCTTTTTCCTAATACATTTTAAACTTCTTCACATATGTACTAGGTTAAAATATATTAGAGACAAGGCAGCACTCTAGACGTCCACTGAATGCCAAAATGCTAAAGTGTCAAAATCAATTTGCCAGCAACTGGTAAAAAAAAGAAAAAGAACAACACAGCGTGTACCAGATAAGTTGCCATTGATCTTTCTTTTACAAGGAATGTTTCCTGACTAAAGTTATTTAAAAAGAGAGACTTGTCCTGTCTGACAAATAGTCTGTTCCCCAAACAGTTTTAATATTGCCCTGAAGGACCTTTGAAACAAAGCACCTCATGAATCAATTCCATGAATTAGAAGTCTTTAATTCTAAACAGGAAACATAACCTTGATGTACTAGGTTTACTATAGTAAAAAAGGGAAACAGTAATCTTTAGAACAAACTCCAATAGCAAGGCGCAAGAAAAAAAATGATGCTGGTAATTGCCCTTTTCCACCTAAAGTATCTGCAAACAAAATTTGTTTTGACGTAACGTATTTATCATTTCAATCTACCTGAGAAAATGATGACATTCTCTGCACTTGAGCATTATCTTTAGATAAGATCATTATAGATTTCTCTGATAATGGAATAAACTCTTTCTTGACCTAGGATATTTAGTGACAATTTCTAAGATTGTATTAAATTATGTCTACACTAGTTTTCATGTCAAACACTAAATATGACAAAGGAAATTTCCTCAATAATTCAAACAGTCTGAACTATTAAAATGATTAGAGAAATAGTTTAATGAATGAGAACAATGAATACAAATGGTAGCAAATTAGCAAGAAGACTACATTCTCTCTTAAAATGAGATTTCTGGAGAAGAGAATGGCTATGCAGTTCATTTTGGTCACTCAATATGTCAGACTCTGTGACCCCATGGACTGCAGCACACCAGGCCTCCCTGTCCATCGCCAACTCCTGGAGTTTACACAAACTCATGTCCATTGAGTCGGTGATGCCATCCAGCTATCTCATCCTCTGTCGTCCCCTTCTCCTCCTGCCCTCAATCTTTCCCAGCATCAAGGTCTTTTAAATTAGTTCTTCGCATCTGGTGGCCAAAGTATTGGAGGTTCAGCTTCAACATCAGTCCTTCCAATGAACACTCAGAACTGATTTCCTTTAGGATGGACTGGTTGGATCTCCTTGCTGTCCAAGGGACTCTCAAGAGTCTACTCCGACACCACAGTTCAAAAGCATCAATTATTCGGCACTCACTTTTCTTTATAGACCAACTCTCACATCCATACATGACTACTGGAAAAACCATAGCCTTGACTAGATAGACCTTTGTTGGCAAAGTAATGTCTCTGCTTTTCAATATCCTATCTAGGTTGGTCATAACTTTTCTTCCAAGGAGTAAGCGTCTTCTAATTTCATGGCTCCAGTCACCATCTGCAGTGATTTTGGAGCCCTAGAAACTAAAGTCTGACCCTGTTTCCACTGTTTCCCCATCTATTTCCCATGAAGTGATGGGACCAGATGCCATGATCTTAGTTTTCTGAATGTTGAATTTTAAAACAACTTTTTCACTCTCCTCTTTCACTTATATTAAGAGGCTCTTTAGTTCTTCTTCAGGTTCTGCCATAAGGGTGGTGTCATCTGCATATCTGAAGTTATTGATATATTTCTCCCTGCAATCTTGATTCCAGCTTGTGCTTTATCCAGCCTAGAGTTTCTCATGATGTACTCTGCATAGAAGTTAAATAAGCAGAGTGAAAAAATACAGTCTTGACGTACTCCTTTCCCTATTTGGAACCATTCTCACTCCAGTATTATTGCCTGGAAAATCTGATGCACAGTGGAGGCTGGGAGGCCTACAGTCCCAGGGGTTGCCAAGAGTGGGATATGACTGAGTGACTAACATTTTTACATCATGTATTATAGACCCTTAAAACTATTTCCATTATTTAAAACTTTCTTTTTGTCATTGTTACACCACATAATAAGAGCTCACTGATGCTGGGAGGGATTGGGGGCAGGAGGAGAAGGGGACGACAGAGGATGAGATGGCGGGATGGCATCACGGACTCGATGGACGTGAGTCTGAGTGAACTCCGGGAGTTGATGATGGACAGGGAGGCCTGGCGTGCTGCGATTCATGGGGTCGCAAAGAGTCGGTCATGACTGAGCGACTGAACTGAACTGAACTTTATTTTACCTAAGAAAATTTCATCTGAATAAACTAATTGAAAAGGAAATATTTGGGGATGAATAAGCAATATCCAACTGATGGAAGAGTACAGCGGACGCTTACCTAACTTACATGTTTATCATATTCCAACAATGGCCAACAAGGGTCTGGTGATCAAGATGTAAACTCTTGGAAAGTTATATTTGCTAAGTTAGATGCTAGCCCTAAGTGCAGGTTAAGATGCCAGCATGATCTGACAAATTTGTGGTCTATGAATAAATGTAAATAAATGAGGGGCATAGAAAAAAATGTAGGAAACAAAACAAACTCAAAAAATTCTTAACAAATTCTCAACTGAGGCATTGTCCTAAAAACAAAGGGCTGAAATGAACTCTGAATAGCCAGGAAGTCCATCTCATGGACCAGCCACGGTGTGGAATTCTTTCTCCCACCACAAAGATGGATGAGCTTCCACCACAGCTCAAAAATTGTAGTAAGCTCAAATTTTAGTAAGAGTTGCCCATGGACATTTCATCCTAACAGTATTATTTATAGCATTAATAGTGCTGCTAAGATCTTGGTTTAATACTTGGAAAAATATGTAAACACCTTATACTAGGTGTTTAGGGAAAGGCCATTTATCCTGAGACATTTTATTGATGTTATAATTTCACTATGCCATGTGTGCTATAAAATAACTGTGGCCTGATGAAATTTTTCTTCAAGCCTAATCTGATGCACTGAGGATAAATAGCTCTTATATAGCATATTGGTATAAATACATTTTGGTGGATCAAATAAACATATAAGGAATGAGTATACTGTGTTACTAAATTTTTATTATATAGGAATATTCATTTCATGATGGCTTTGAGCATGCTTATCAAGAATGTGTATCTTTTAAAATAATCTTCATATATTGCTCCCTCAAATTTCTATGAATATCACAATGCTTAGCGGCATAAATCCACTAACTACTAGTGAATAAAAGCAAACATGCTCTGTAATACACTGACATGAGTAAAACATGACTGCACAGGCACTAATAAATAGGTATCTACAAGTTTATAAAGTGTCAAAATGAGGGACAAAAACAGTGAACATGATTTTAGGAGGTTCTCAAAGCTCATCCATAGTACCACTTGAACCCACTTTTGTAAAGTGCAAAATCATTTGTCACTGAAAGTTCATGAATCATGTAGGAATATCCATAAGGGCTCATGATATGATCTATCTGATATGTCTCTGCCAAATTCACCAAAAGACAGTGTCCTTTTGTCTAAGGAGTAACCTATGTGCTTCTGAACAACTTAATTTCGCTTAAAAACCCTTTATGAATGGGATATCTATAAATATCTCTTAATTACTCTTCTAAATAGAGAAGAGACACTCATTGTTTCCATTGATCTCTGATTTTTGCACTGCTTCTGGGCTCCATAGGTTCTAGGATCAAGTAGATACATTCTGCATATGCAACTTTTAGCTACAAAAGAGTTCCCTATCTAGTCTTCAGTATTGGGATCCTATGGTAAAATGCCAAACGTTAAAGTTACTGGTTAAATATTAGTTTCCACCTTTCCTTTCAGGACTTCAGAACAGGCACACAGGCAATGCTCAGTGCTAGTTATTACTCTGAATATTTAGATAACTTAACGTTTGGGAACCAATCAGGACTCTGTGCTGTAAGTAAACTTGTATACTTAGGTTAAATAATCAACTTGTTTGCCTGTTAATCTGTGCATGTTAAACTCTAAAGTCAGTGTAAAACTCTTCAACCTGCTGAGTCCCAGAAAATATTCTTTTAAACATTATGCCAAAGAGGCAGGATCCCAGAAATAAAAACACCACTGTATTTATTTGGAGTTTTATTGGATAACAAATATAACTAGTCTACTTTTAAATTCCTTGAAAAAAATCCCCCAATTTCAGGATATTTAGGGGTTAAAAATAATAATTCTCACACTTGGCCAGCACAGAGATTACCCGAGATTCCTTCCTTCTAGACTGTGCCAAAGATATATATTCTGGAGAGAATGTGTATTCTCCAGGCCAACAGCTAAGGAAGGCTCTGTAATGCTTTACTCATTTCCAGCTGGCCTCTGTAAGAAATAGGAATTCCTAAATTAAGAGAAAATTGTCACTGGCAGACAGAACTTTTTTTTAACCAATATAATAGACAATCTTCTAGAACCTGATATAATTTATAATGATAAGTGCCAATCTCTAACAAGGTTAACAGCACTGACTTGGATAATTTGTCTTTGGGAATAAATGGATTATTCCAAAGCAGTTTAACGAGAGTGAAGTAGCATTCACAGTGGAGTGTGGACCTCGTAAGGAAACTAAATGATGACTTCTACTGGAAATTATTAGCACAGCATTCCTATTCATTTATGTATATGTTTGGCAGTTCCATCTTTAAACTTTTTAATAAAGTGAGTGTGAAACAAGCATACTAAGGAACAAAAGTTAGCTTTGTTTTTTAAGATGTGCAATTTATTTTGGTCAGTGTTGCAACATCTTTAAACATAGTTCATCTGCTTTATTTAACACAAGGATATTTGGGATTGAATCTATTCCTAGAGGTCAGACATTGAGTATTTTTTGCATATGTGTTTAATTAATTCATCGCTTGGTTCTACAGTTCAACTATTTTTGTCTCTTTCATGAAAATGTTTGCATAGTTACTGCAAATCAAGGAAATGTGTGTGGCAAAAATCAAGCGGATTGCTTATGAACGATTAGCAGAGAACTGAATGTGTTATGAAAGGTCATAATGATTGCCCCAATCATTTTTTATATCAAAGTATATACACTGATCACCACAATGATGGAATTAAAACAAGATGTTTTGCATTAAGAAGCAATTAATAAATACAAAGTCTTGGGCACATCTGCAGTTCTGTCAGTGGTGAGCCTATGAATCACAGGATGTTGCAGAGGTGAAAAAAGACCAGCAGTATGTTTCTATTTTATCACTATCATCCCAGGGAAACATCTTCCCACCAAACAGTTGTTTGGAAAGACAGTGATTGAACTTCCTTTTCCAATTAATTACTTTCCAGGTCTAGTATAACAACCCTATGTCAAAAATGGATCAGATCCTCTGTGGCCACGTTAGAGTAAGTGTGTGTTTTTTATTTTGTTTTTAGTAAATAAAATCTTGATTTAAAATAGTACAGAGTACATTATATAGCAACCTTTAACTTATTCCAACCTGAAATATACCAAATATTTCCCAGTTCACAGAGAAAATTCTTAACTGTGCTTTGTTTCTATCTGCTGCCTTCCTTCTAGGTTAGATAATTGCTCTCTAACCTTTCGTCAGGTATTGACACATGAATTCCAGACAATGCAAAACAGGTCTGCCAGCCTCCTTGAAGCTCAACCTGCAGCATCTTTTAGGTTTAAATAGCATGTTACTCAAATATGGCTGGATTTACTTTTTTTATTTAAAAAAAATCACATTTTTAAGTAGTTTGATATACCATACAGAAAAAGGTCAAGGGAGTTGCCTGTTTACATAAAATTATATTGATTACTTTAATATTCCTGGAGAAAGAAAAGCTAGTTACTAATTTTTCCTTGTAAAATATATGAAACATTGTAATTGTTTTAGAACTAGAGTCAGAAAAATAGATCAGAAGAAAAGAAATACAATGCTTAGATGTATCATACATTTTTTGCTTACTTGATGAAAAAGTTTAAGCAGTCATTTATTCAATAAAAATCACTGCTTGTCATGCTATGGTATGTTCATTCAGGGCTTAAAGGGTTAAGACAGCAACAATGTAAGGCAGTAAATAATTGAGAAAAATTAATCTAGTTGATAAGTGCAAAACACATTTTATTATTTATTAGGAAAACGAGGTACTTGAGATAGTCCTTAAAGGACTTGGATGGTTGAAAAAAAAATACATTCTAGTGATAAAGTGTGTATACAAAGACATGTAGATTGTAAAAGTACAAACTTCTCAGGTCTGAGCTTACTGGAGATACCGAATTATTGAGTACAAAGAGATGATTCTCAATAGATAGGTTAAGATCAGCATATAGAAAGCGTTGAACATCAGAGTGAGCACATGAAAGTGAAAGTTTAAGTCGCTCACTCGTGTCCGACTCTGCAACCTCATGGATGGTAGCCTACCAGGCTCCTCCGTCCACGGGATTTTCCAGGCAACAGTACTGGAGTGGATTGCCATTTCCTTCTCCAGAGGGTCTTCCTGACCCAGGGATCAAACCTAGGTCTCCCACATTGTAGGCAGATGCTTTACTGTCTGAGGCACCAGGGAAGTCTTAGTTGACAGTAAAGCCGATGCCAAAAACTGAAACTGTTTGAACTGTTGGTTAGAGTGGTGAAGCCATCCCTATGAATGAATGAATCTGTAAGAGGGCAGTCTGGGGTACAGAAGCACATTATAAGTTGTTAACTCTAGTCCTGGTGAAAATATTTATTAAAAGCCCTTTATTTTTTTTAATTTATTTATTTTAATTGGAGGCTAATTACTTTACAATATTGTATTGGTTTTGCCATACATCCACATGAATCCGCCACAGGTGTATATGTGTTCCCCATCCTGAAGCCTCCTCCCACCTCCCTCCCCATACCATCCCTCTGGGTCATCCCGATGTACCAGCCCCAAGCGTCCTGTATACTGCATCAAACCTGGACTGGCAATTGGTTTCTTATATGATATTATGGCCTTTATTTTTTAATAAAAGTATTTATCAAAAGGGAGTGAAGAACACCCTATTTGTGGATAGAACAAAAGTGTGAAGGATACCTTCTGCATGTGTGTTGGGGAAGATGGCATTGACATTTTTCAAGAAAAAGGAAACTGGGAGTGGGATATATTTCGAGGAAACAAAATGAAGAACTTTGTTTTGAGAAAACATGAGAATGCCACTGGCATAGTCCTTATAGCAGCTAATGTTTGAGAATAAAGAACTAGTGTCCCCTCAAGTCCCTCTTAGCTCCGATTTCATTGAACATCCCGAAGCGTATTTTCTTTCTTCTTTCTCATGACTTTTCCTCCTGTTTCTGTGAATACGCCCTTTTCAGTCCCTTTTACTAGCAGTTGCTTCTTTTCTCACGTGCCTTTAAAGAAAGGAGTTTTTCACGGCTGCCACTTTTCTTTTTCATCTTTGGGCCCACTTATACTTCAAGATTTAAACACTCCCTACACGTTGGTGATTCCAAACTGTATAACTCCATCCCATTCCTTTCCTCTGATCTACCTACTAGATACCAGCATTAAATTCGCTTATGGGCACATGAAACATAATTCACAATCCTTCCCCCTCCTACTTGATTCATCTCTGCCGCTGCTGCTGCTAAGTCGCTTCAGTCATGTCCGACTGTGCGACCCCATAGACGGCAGCCAACTAGGCTCTCCCGTCCCTGGGATTCTCCAGGCAAGAACACTGGAGTGGGTTGCTATTTCCTTCTCCAATGCATGAAAGTGAAAAATGAAAGTGAAGTTGCTCAGTAGTGCCGAACTCTTAGCGACCCCATGGACTACAGCCCACCAGGCTCCTCCGTCCATGGGATTTTCCAGGCAAGAGTACTGGAGTGGGGTGCCATTGCCTTCTCTGGATTCATCTCTAGGACTTCCTGTCTCATGTGACTGTGGGATTCCTTTTAAACACATGAATCCCTTCCTCCTCTTCACCTCACACAGAAGATCAACCCTGCTTCTCTTCATTTTAACCTCATAACAGTTTCTCAAAGCCAACCATTTCCCCTATCTCTACTGACACTACAATACGAATGGTCAGCATTTATTTAGTTACTATGTAACTGATACTTTGCTAATAATTCTTCATAAATTATTTCATCTGTCTTCAGTAATTTACTGACCAGAAAATTCAGAATTCAAACCCAGGGCTGTCTGATTCCAAGACAACACCAAGTTGTCTCATCAAATCCTCTCCACCTAACTCACGTAACTCTCCTAACTCTCCTAACTCATCTAACTCACCTAACTCTCCCCTTCACAGAAATTATATAATATTCACTTAGTATCTGTCTATATTTATGACTTCAATCATTTTTGAGACTGCAGCACCAAAAATATAACTATTAAGAAACAATTTTAATTTCTGACAGAAACCATTCACCAGTTTATAAAATGAAAAGTAATTATGGAGATGAGGGGGTAGTATTTTAAGTACAGAAGACCCTTTCCTTCAATGTAATTCAAATAAATTGTTCTTTGTATATCTACATAGAGAAATGTTAATATGTATGAAAACAATACATGTAAATAACTTTAGTTTACACTATGTAACTCTTCTACATAATATTTACTATTTAATAGTAGGTCTTGCAGAAATTTTTTCATCGTTATGTACATACAAATACACATTTAAAAATGACAGTATTTCACTGTGTATAGTATTATGAGTCATATAATTAGTTAATGGATGGGTGGGTTATTTTCAAGTGTGTGTTGTTCCAAACAAGACCGCAATGAGCATCTTTATAAATATAATGAGTAAATTATGTGAGAATGTCTGTAAGAAAATTCTATGACAATGGAGCTGTTGAGTCTAAGAATGTGCACATTTCAAAATAAGATTTTTTTCACGTATCAAAATGATAGAAAATTCGATAATATCCAATTTTAGAAGCAGTCTGAGAAAATGTATGTGGAAGCAACTGGGCAGAATTTAGCAGAAACTGCTTCCTCTGTATGGCAGACCCAGACTATCCCCCAGCCCACTCTTCTCTCATGTTGCCTTACTGAGCCCTGGAGCTGTGTGTGTGTGTTTATTTTTTAAACATGTTTGTTTGTTTTAGTTCTTCTATATGGACTCGTATATATTCTATACATAGTAAATAAAGTTATAAAGTATGTATTTTTATAATCCATTCTGTTATTTGTGCTTTTGTCTCCTAAGGTGTTTGTGTAACTCAACAATGTTTTTCCTTTGACTATACACATCACTGACACAGCCCAAATAGAATTCATAGTCCTTCCCCTCCAACTTGGTTCATCTCTAGGCTTTCCTATCTCATAACATAGAACCACTATCTCTACAAGTTTTTCAGACCAGAAAACTATTACTTTTACTTGCACAGAGTATTTTGAAACTCAGGGAGATGTTCAGTTGCTTTGGCACCTTTTGCAGATGTGAGGGCTGAGGTTAGGGGGCTTAAGGACCTGCTCTTCTGCATAGAAGACTGCTGCAGGTTGTGCATTGTAGCTATACTGAGGCTGGAGAGCCAGAGTTAACTTGAAGCAGAGCAGGGACCTGTTTGTTAAGACAATTTTCCCCTTCATTACGTTTTGCACCCATCTGATGCCTTTCTGGGCTTCCCAGGAACCCACCCTCCAATGCAGGAGATGGAAGAAATGTGGGTTCGACCCTTGGGTTAGAAAGGTCCCTTGGACAGGGAAATGACAGCCCACTCCAGTATTCTTGCCTAGAGGATCCTAAGGACAGAGGAGCCAGGTAGGCTACAGTCCATGGGTCACAAAGAGTCAGACATGAGTGAAGTGACTTAGCATGATGCCTTTCTAACTAGCTGATCATTTGCCTATTTTTCCTTGCATTGTATTTATCTGCTTCTCTGAGTGACCTGGTGATTTGGTTATATCTATCTCTGGATATCCTCTGGTATTTGATGAACATATACTTTCCTAAATCTAAGTAAAAAACAATCAGTGCTAAAACTTCTGATTTTAATTTTATACAGCCATCAAATTTCATTATATTTTTATGTGACACTCTACCTTGCCCCACCTATTGAAGTTCAATGTCTCCAAAATGAGCTTTGGCATGCTCCATACTTCACCTCTATAAAGGACATCAAGAATAATTTTTAATTCAATGACATATATTTGCTGAATTACTTCTGGGTTTGGTTTAGAAGGTAAAATTATAGATGTCGTGGTATACAGCACAAAAGAATTGACATTATTTTAAAATTTTAGTGACTTTTTAAGGATCTATTAAGAAGATAGTATTTTTAAACCCTGTGGATTAAAAAAAAATTCTCCTTATTTTCCAATCCAGATGATGTTAAAAAATGTTCTTATACTTGAATTTATAACGTAATTATACATATATATGCAAATATAATATTGACAATGAACATATACATAGTGACACTCCTTCAGTCTCTTTAAATTATATGTTTTCTTTAGATAAAAGACATACACACAGTATGTGTGCTTCATTCTTTGTAAGCTAATATATTTCTGCTATGTTTAATAATAGCCAAAAGCATTTAATTACATTGAATAATTGGGAATATTTTGAAAACTCAATTTTTAAAATATATCTGGGGCAATAGACAAGACTCTGAGGAGATCTTAAAAAGGAAAATGATAACAATGCAAAAATGTCCCATTCTCTGGCAGTACAAAGAGACAGACAAAACAATTTGATAGCTGACAGTTCAGGGATTTTGTGCACGGTTTAGAAGATGGCTATCTTTTTCAAATAGAATGGTGAGTACCAAGTTGGGTAAATGCTTGGTGGATGTATCTAAACAAAATAATAGAAAGTCTCTTTTGAGGAGAAGCATCTTATATATCATTGAGGAATTTCTTCAGTATGAACAGCCTACTCAGAGATAAGTGCATTTTTTAAAGTAAATTTTCCTATAATGCAAACTATCTCCTTTTTAGGATATTGTGGGATAGGTTTTCTCAATGCCTATATGCTTACAATTAAGCCCATAGTCTTTGATTTCTTTAATTCACTGACTGAGTTAACAATGATAGAACTCAGGATCATAGATTCAGAGGCACTCCTGGTGGCTCAACTGGTCAAGAGCTGCCTGCCAATGCAGGAGACACAAGAGGTGCAGGTTAGATCCCTGGGTCAGTAAGATCCACTGGAGGAGGGCATGGCAATCCACTCTAGCATTCTTGCCTGGAAAATTCCATGGACAGAGGAGCCTGGCAGGCTACAGTCCATGGGTCACATAGAGTTGGACATGACTGAGTGCATGCGCACAGATGATAGATTCATATTTGTTAATTGTGCAGCTGCTCAAATTTTCCTATCTTATGAGATTATCTATAGGCATAAAAATGATAAGCAGTTATCTTCTCCAAATATCAACAGACTTGTAGATATAATTAGAAAATAATACTAAATAGAAATGCTAATCCATCTCAAGAACAGTTTTCTGGATTACAGACTATTTCAGTTTGGTTTCAATCTACAAATTTTCTCAAGGTAGAAAAAATATTTACAAACCTAGACTTTGAAATTTAATCTATTGTAAGCTTTTCTAAAGTGTGTTATACTAAATAACAAACTAGCTACATACTCTGTAAAAGTGATTCTTGGTTAAAAAAAAAAAAAAGAAAGAAAGAAAGAAAAGTGAAATACCAGAGTCTCTCTTAGGGCTTCCCTGATAGCTCAGCTGGTAAACAATCTGCCTGCAATGCAGGAGACTCTGGTTCAATTTCTGGGTCAGGAAGTTCCCCTGGAGAAGGGATAGGCTACTCACTCCAATATTCTGGCGTGGAAAATTCCATGAATGCTATAGTCCATGGGGTTGCAAAGACTCAAAACCGGCTGAGTGACTTGCACTTCACGAAGTCTCTCTTTGGGATCTGCCATGTACAGAAGAATGCTAAAGGATCTGAATATTCTTTGAGCATAGATTATTTGATTATCTTTAACTACAGTATTTCTCTCACATGGAGACCACATCCTAATGAATGAGTTTCCCATGGAACATAATTCTGGAAATGCAAGAATTCATAAATTAATATGAATTCAGTCTTATAAAATGATGATATTCAGGTCATTGGTAAATACTAAATTTATTAATCAGCCTACTCAACAATATATTTTCTCCATCTAGCAGTTCTCATTTTATTAATTCCTTTTATTCTCTAGTTTCAGAATATACTTAACATTTCTATTTTTACATTCTAGTAGGATATGTATTTACTGTTACTGCTAATAATTTCTTTAAATTTGAAAGGGAAATCTTTCTAACAAGTGATTGAGCTTCCTTCGACTAACCTGTAACAGCCCACTTAGCTTAGCTGTTTTAAAACCAGCGATCTATACATATATTCATTTGAATTCTGGAACATTCTGTAAGTTGATTGAGTTGGAGTGGGGTATACGAAGCACTGCATCAGTCCACCTATGTAGGAATCCATAGTCAAAAGGTTCTATCCTAGCCACTGGGTAACAAGAACTCCCTGTTCTTCAATTTTTGGATCTCAGTTTTCTTTTTTTTTTTTTGTTCCTTTTCATTTTTTTTAAATTAATTTTTTAATTTTTTAAATTTTACTTTACAATACTCTATTGGCTTTGCCATACATCGACACGAATCCACCACAGGTGTACACAAGCTCCCAATCCTGAATCCCCCTCCCACCTCCCACCCCACAACGTCTCTCTGGATCATCCCCGTACACCAGCCCCAAGCATCTATTCTTTTAATGTAGCAACACTAGGCTGTAGAGATGCATGACTTAAAATGTGGTATCATCTAGTAATTTGTTTTAGGATATTCTTGATTGCTCTGATCAAGTTTTAAGTTTCCTTCATTGATTCCTAAGTTTTCCTTCAGTGAAATGTCTTATGTAGTTATTCATAATTTCCTACAAATGGTGGTAAGTCACAACTACCACTGTCAGTGTTAATTGGAGTGACCAGCTTCTATGTAGAAAGCTGAAGGCAAATCATCCGGCCAAGGACCTATGAGATCTGGGAACAGGCAATCCGTCTGAGAGTCCACTGTAACAAACAGCAAGAAATAAAAGAATATTTTTCCAGGGACATGTGAAATGGTGCAAACCACCAAGCCACTTATTTATATTGACTGCTGACCAGTCTGGATAAAGGGCCTGTTTAGAATTGCTTTAACTTAATAATTATGCAGTATGAGACTACTTTAAGGTTATATATCTTGATTACCCAAAGAGCATTACTTAAAGTACTGGCAAGATTTACATGATAATTTAAGTCTCTTTTTGAACTTCTTTTAAAAAATTAGATAGGTAATGACACAGGAAATGGCACACTTATTTTCCCATAGTTGTTACTGAGTCCTAGGACAATGCAATACACCAGGTGGATTTTAATGGTATTTGAAGCATATGTATTAAGAAAATTATTCTGACTAAAAATAATCCAGATATATTCAAGTCTTTCACAGTTACAGAAATAAATTATCAAGCAATCGATATGATTTGAGTTTTCATTACAATGCTTCTCAGAGAAAATGCAAAAAAATCATCATAAAATGCCATTTTGAGACAGCTTTAGAAAATCTTTACTATGAGAATGACCTCAAAATAAGTAGACTTCCTATTAACGTAAATGTTATTTTCTAAGGTATTTACTCATTTGGTTGCTCCAGTCTTAACTGTGGTATATGGAATCTTTAGTTGCAGCAAGTGGGATCAGGTTCCCTGACCAGGAATCGAACCCGGGCCCCCCTGCACTGGGGGTGTGGAGTCTTAGCCACTGGACCACCAGGGAAGTCCCAACTTAAATGTTACTTTTCTAGTTAGAAAGCAGGTATTAGTTTGATGTAATTCCCCTATTCATTAGAAAAAAATAATGACCTTTTATTTTTAGATTCTTCTTCTATTCAAATGAATATACTGAATACAACTGTGGTTTCCTTTTGCAGGTAGGTTAAAAATAACTCACCATACTGCAAGCTTAAATATTTACTACTTCTAAACAAAGCTATGCCATATTACCTATATAATTAATTCACTCAGAATGATTTCTTGTGCTTCCACTGCATTGTTTTCAATCATATAATTACAAAAGACTCACAATTTCCTACCCAAAACTCTATTAATCATGTCATAATTTGGAATGTGGCCAAATCTAGTCACCTTCTGGAATTTTAAAGGGTTATATTGTTTAAATTGTACAGTATGTATGGAATCCAAGAATAAGCCACAATTATGTGCAATTCCAAGGTGTTTTGTTTGGTCTTTAAAGTCCACTTGAATAAGTATAAATCATTTCTTAAAACTGCACAGAAAAACTTAATCTATAAAAGCTTAACGAAGGACCAAACTCTGTATAGAAAGTAGATAAAACAATACTCTTTTATTTGCTCATCTATTGTCCTCCAATAATGAAAACAAGAAGTTTCAGAATTTTAAGTAAAGGCAGAAAGATCAAATTCAGCCAGAAAATATGGCATTTCATTAAGCATAAGAGACTACATTATTTTTTTCAAGTCAGTGTTCTATGCTTAGGACAGTTTAAATGAGTAAATACAGATTTATAATGCCAAGAAACAGATGGGTCATGTTTTGTTTTCCCAGGAAAGACCCTAAGGCCGAATATATATCAGAATGTGGCATATGATTATTTCAACAGTTAACTCAAGCCAGAGCAAAGCAACCAGATTGTTTTTGCCTTATTATCGCCAACTTTCTAGTCTCAGTGAAATAAACATTAGCAATGTTTAATAAAGGCCATATTACATCTACTTTGAAATCAGAGCTAACAATTATATGATAGGAAATTTTTCTTTGGGTATACCTGGATCTATAATTTTTTTCCTCTCAGCTGAGAGCAATTTTTCCCACTGTATACACAAAATCATAAAATTGTAAATGCTAGGAATTATACAGGCTGATACAAATGCTGTGAACACAGTTTGAGGCATAAGCCATATTCTTAGTAACCCTCCATTTAGCCAATATTATCTTGGCTCAACAGTGGTCAGTGGCTTTTAGACGGTGGAAAAATCTGAGAACATATAGATATTTTACTGAATTGCTAATGATTCATCAAAATTATTGAGGGAAAAGCAGGATTTCAGAGCTTAGACCTTATGGAGAGTAAACCTGATTAAAGCCAACCCAGGATTTAATTTTAAGTACATTTAGGTTTATCAAGTGTTTAAAAATATTAGTAGAATTTGAATGAAACTGACAGATTAACTGACTTCAGAGGAGCACAGAAATTGACCCATAATTGCACACATCTTGTTGTTATTCTGATTCCAGGAACACAGCTGATAAAAATAAGAGATCTATGTGTTTCCTCTGTCCATGAATGCTTTAATCACCGAAACTTAATAATCAGAGCACCATTCTTTTTTTTTTGGTGGGGGGTAATTATTTTGGGATGGTCTTCATTTGAACATGAAAGTGATACATTAAGGGTAAAACAAGAGGGGAGAAATCAATAAAGCTTGCATGGAGCCACTGGCTTTAATTTGTGCATGCTGTTTGAAACTGTTGAGACTAAAAAAAAAAAAAGAAAGAAAGAAAACAGCTTCAAGGGAAAGAACAGACATTCATAAAAAGAAAATACAGTATAACTGGGTCTTCTACATAAGCAAACAAACTGCAACAAACAAAGGTTAAAAGTCACTGGGTAAAAATGAGTATTTATTAGATCTATCCATTACTTTCTTTACTCAAAAAGGCTATTCTAGCTAGGTAGCAATGGAGTAACATAACAAAGATGAATTTAAACTAATTCAATACAAGCCTATTTAAAAACTGTTGTTTAGTTGCTAAGTCATGTCTGACTCTTTTGCCATCCCATAGATTGCAGCATGCCAGGCTCCTCTGTCTGTGGGATTCTTCCAGATAGAATACTGGACTGGGTTGCCATTTCCTCCTCCAGGGGATCTTCCCTACCCAGGGATGGAACCCCCATTTCCTGCAGTGGCAGGCAGATTCTTTACCAATGAGCCACCAGGGAAGTCCTACCTACATGTAAACTGTGGTAAAATTGAAAAAAATTTTTTTCAGGCTTAGCACAAATCAATGTTTTCTATGGCCTCTCCAGTTAATTTTGATTTGGCTTAAGATTTGACCAGAGGCCACCAAACAGGCACATTTATTCATCAATTGCAATAGTATTTGTCATGTAAATAAGATGTGCTAGCCTTATTTCCATATGCAGCAATGTGGGAACTTAGCATTCTGGGTCACAAATTATAATATCTGGACCTTTTACTTTTTGTAATAATTTTGCTTTTTGTAGTTAACTAGGGATTAACATTTATCATGTAGAAGATTTCTATTAATGAAGTTGGAAGAATATTACTCATTTATTTGAGTCATTTAAAAACTTTTTCTTAGAGCAGAATTATTTCATTTTGGGAAAACATCTAGCATTTCGCTAGCCAAAACAAACAAACACAAGGTTTCTGCAACTGATAGGGAGCAATAGGTGATCCTCCTCACACTCCCGCAAGGAGTACATTCATTTCCTCAGCCTAGTTTAAACTTTCAGAGTCAAATGAGGTGTTAATATAAAAATGGATCGAAAATAATGGTGTTATCTATTTTCCTTATTTCACTCTTAAGGAATTAGACACAGAAGCAGTCAATGAGGGAATCCCTAGCTGTACCTCATGTTCTTGACTTGCAAGCCATATCTTTCCCCATCACTCTATTTGTCTCTTAGAAGTGGGAACTCTAAAGTCTGAACATGAAATTAATTATTTATAGTCAATTTAGAATTCTCTTTTGTCTAAAAGTTGCTTACTCTGAAGTGTGAAGTTTCCTTATATGGTCCACTAACTAAAAGCTGCACGGATTGGGTTATTTCCTAATTCGGTAGTCAGGGACTGATTTACATTGTTGACAAATGTACCTCGTAGAGTCCCAATCAATGTTCAAAGATGTGGAAACAATATAGTTCAATGAGAATTCATATGCAAAGTTAATATACAAACTTTCATTGGAGAAAAAAGGTATGAAAAATCATAAGAAAATAGAGTTTAAATGTCATGGATTTCTTTTTGAGTAATAATCAGGAGGCTGACTAACCAAAGAAAGTTGTACAATGAAAATATTTCTTCCAGAATATCCTTTAGGTTCCTATATTCATGAACAGCTATCACTTGCCCCTCCAAGCCATGGCAGGCACCATTTTTTTTATTTGTAATACAGCAGGGAATTTATAAGAGTAGATTTATTATGTCTATTGTAAGCCTTAGAACATTAGATTCCATGATAACAGGTTCAATATAGCAAGGCACAAGGGATCATCTGACTAAACCTTCTAAAAGTTAGTATTTGACAGCTATTTTCACCCAGATATGATCAGAATTGTATCTAAAAACGTGGGGTTTATTAATACTTTTAGAGTGAATATATGAGGTATTGTCTACAACCCATAAAGTTCTATTTAATTCATAAATTTTAAATATTACCACTAACATGAATAAACTCACTGTTCACCTGCGAATGAAATTGTGTCTACCTGTCCTGAGTAAAAGCCTTCAAGAATTCTGCTCCTTTCAATTTCTTCTATGTACAATCCAAAATAATGGTGGGGAAAAAAATTCCTTTTACTTATTAAGATGGTAATTCTCTTTGTTTGGTTTGTCATTATTTACCTTACTTATATTTCAAAGGAACTTATCTGGTAGTATTCTACTCACTAGGCAAGTTTTATACAAAAAATATTCTGAGCAAAATCAGTATCAACAACACAAGCAGCAAAACAATAATAATATATAATCCTTGTTGAGAGCTTCCTTTGTGTCAAAAATGGTGTTCAGTACTTTACACAGTTCTATCTTCCTGATACTTATTATTTAGAACAGTTTTATAGAGTTATTATCATAGACAGAAAAACAGGATTTGGACCTTAGTATTTAATACTCTTGGCTCAGTGGTAAGGAATCCACCTGCTAATGCAGGACAAGTGGGCTCTATCCCTGGGTCGGGAAGATCCCCTGGAGGAGGAAATGGCAACCCACTCCAGTATTCTTGCCTNCAGAAAAACAGGATTTGGACCTTAGTATTTAATACTCTTGGCTCAGTGGTAAGGAATCCACCTGCTAATGCAGGACAAGTGGGCTCTATCCCTGGGTCGGGAAGATCCCCTGGAGGAGGAAATGGCAACCCACTCCAGTATTCTTGCCTGGAAAACCTCATGGACAGGGGAGCCTGGGGTCTATAGTCCAATGGGTTGCAAAGAGCCAGACATGACTTTGCAACTACACATGTACGTATGTAATACTCTACCTTACTTCTATCTTCTATGCCTCCTGTACTTCATACTGTGTGGTTATAGTACTCAGGGCAATGCTGACATTATGGAAACTTTGAGAATGTACAGAAAGGTTCTCACCTTAGACCAGTCACCCATCCGCCACACGTAGCATTTGGAGTAATCCTCACAGTCTTCGGCCTCTCTGGGTCGGGTGGAGAGGACACATTTCTTTCTCGGGTTAGTACACCTCACAGTCCGATGACGTACACCTTTGCCACACTTGACCGAACACTGGAAAATAACGTCAGAGACTGTGGATAAAGCTGGTGATTAGAAGATATAGACTTGATGATCAAATTACATTAGGAACGGGTTCTTATCTCTCATACACCTATCACCTACACAAAGGCCAGAATGAAGGCTATGCCCTAGCATCAGAAGCCAGACAGTGCTTCAGGCACAGCACTAGAAATGAATGGGTTTCAGAACACAGGACCATTACTACAGAGAGTTCTATAACACAGTGATTGCTTATGAAAGACAGATAAACACTGGTCAAAGTGTAAAACACTAACCTAATGACTGACATCAAATTATCATATATAATTACATAAGGAAATTCATTTTATTTTTGGTGAAGACTTAGTTTGTGTTAGTCTTAAGAAATACTTGTAAAAAAAATGACAATTTCTAAGAAGATATAAAGTTAAAACAGAGAATATGTAGCAAAAACAAAAGTTTCTTTACATAATTATATACTTCTAGAAATCATCATTCTAAATGGTTGTTTGGATTGAAAATATAATTCAGTTCAAAAAGTTCAGTTCATCTCATGAATGACTAATGCTTGATTAATGATGTGATATAACAGGTATGAGGCCTGTAGGATATAACTGACCTTCTCTTTTACATTTATGCTCCCCATTAAGGAACATGTATAAAGCTTCCCAGTCTTACAAGAGTGTGTGTAGCACTGATTATCTGGACACAGGAACCAAAATGCCATTGGGTATGACAGCTAAGAGGGAGGAAGGGACGAGAGACATGGCAAAACTTGAAAACTCCAATTTATATTTATATCTGGAAAAGTTCCAAAGAAAGAGCTACAGCGCAACAGCAAGGATGTAGCAGCAGATTTCAGCAGTTGTTTTTCTGAAAACTGAAGCATAGAACTCATGAGATTTTAAATACAATACATTTGGCACAAATGAGTCATTGTCTCATAATTTTTAGTTTGCATTTGAATGTCTTGAGCTTTAAGGCAGACTACACATGTGATTTGGTATTTTAATATTTACGTTAATTTTTTTTTTTTTTTCCAATGGGGCTTCCCTGGTGGCTCAGCGGTAAAGAATCTGCCTGCAAGTAGAAGCCGCAGGAGATGAGGGTTCGATCCCTGGGTTAGAAAGATCCCCTGGAGAAGGGAATGGCAACCTACTCCAGTATTCTTGCCTGGAGACTCCCATAGACAGAGGAGCCTCGCAGGTTACAGTCCATGGGGTTGCAAAGAATCGGACATGACTGAAGTGACTTAGCACATTTTTTCCAATGGAAACTAATCCTGTTCTATAAATTCAATTTTTATATTAAATAAAAACAAAAGAGACATTTAAAAAATTGGTATATTACTTTGAGACATATTACTTCTCCAATCTGGTGCCAAAAATCTGTATGTTAGAACATTTCTGACCTAATCCCTCCTGAAGAGTTTGCAAAAGTGTTACACTTAAGCTGAAGGTAGGGTATTTCTGTTTCTCTGATGTTCATGTGAATTGTTTCTCCAGACTGAACTGATCCATTTTGATGTAAAACTGATATACATCATACATGATGAAGGATCTTTTCAACAAAATCTTTTTTTTTTAAATGAATGAAACATTTATTAATCCAGCAAAACTTGTTCTAATGCTCCGTGTTGGCAGCCACCACCTGTCTGGATATTTTGTCCAGACCCCTCTGTCCCTGAGGTATTCAGTTTGCAACCCCTTTCTTTGTCCTTTTCTACCATTTTCAGCCCCGCCAGGGCTTTGAGGACCTGGAAGGCTATGCTCTTGGAGTCTCTACTGAAAAGGCTAGTAAAGCTCAGAAATAAGACAAGAGAAAGATACACCATTTGCTAGTGTGTTTTTTGGGGGGAGGAGGTTGGGTTAACTGAAGAATATCCCCAAACCTTATTATCTAAGCTACTCTGTCCTCAATTTTCAAACGAACGGCTACTTACTGCAGCTTGGCATTTTCAGTCTGTCATTTTTACAACCCAACTAATATTTTGAAATCAAGCATATGAATGTTTTGGCTATGGATGTGCAGGCACATGTGTCTTTGCACATGTATATTCGTATACAAGTGTGAGGGCATTCATGTATATGCACCCACAAGCCCACCTAGAATGCTTTGGAGTGGCTAAATATAAGTAATAACTGGTGTTAATCATCATGAGAAGACATGTACCATGATAACAAAATAAGCAAACAGTTTGGCATGGGACAAAGCTGTATGCTACACGTTATAAGCTAGTGGGTACATATGTGGTGTTAGGTAGTGATGAGGTCAAATCTCAGCTCCAGCACTTAGTAGGACTTTGAGTAAACTAATTTCTCTGAGCTAAAGTATTATAAAATGGTGAAACTTAACTTTTCTGCATTGGTGATTAAATATCAAAAAGTTACTAAATATGAGGTAAAAACAGCAGCCCTGTTCACAAGAAATGACTGGTGTTAATATCCTTTCTTCTCCTTTCTCTTCTAAATGCTCAGAGATATAAAATGAGTCAACGTGTATTTTCATATGTGCCCACTATAGAGTATACTTATGGCATAGAAATAAAAAATCTGGATTCTAAAATGTACATAATATATGCTCGTGATTTTATTACGATATTCACAGTATAAAGAGTAAATCATTTTTTTCCGATTTCAAAATTATTTGAAATGAATGTATTCCTTTTATTACCAGAAAAATCAATAAACAGTATTAAAACTGCCATGCAGAGAGACTCTGATTTTGATACAATACAACCTTATACAGGCTGAGAGTCAGAAAGGCAGAAGAAAACGGAGATGCATTGGGGCAGAGACCATACCTCGGACCATACGCCCGCCTCCCACACGGTCATGCAGTCCTGGCCTTCGCAGCGCTGGGCGGAGGCAGGCTTGGGTCCCGCGCAGTCCCTCTCCCGGGCTCTGGTCAAGGTTCCATTGCTCAGCTGTTGGGTACAGGCCACTTGTCTGCTCTGCATCCCTTTTCCACAAGTTCGTGAACAGGGGGTCCATTCTGTCATCATCCATCTAAAAGTAAAGCAAGAGTCAGTGAGACAAACTAAAAGATATCTATTTACTGTATATTTTGACATGGTTAGAAGTAGCAGAATGCAATACATTAAGTTTATACCACTGTATTTTTTTAACTAATATTTGAGTTTTTTCCTACAACACCAAGTCTTTCTATTGCTTTGAATTCGCCATACTTTTTTTCTCAGAGCCTTGCTCTTATTAGAATCCCAAAGGACTTATCAGACTCAGGCCCTGTCATATTGCATGCTTTGCTGGCTACTGCCTGTTCTATTGCTATATTGAGGGATCTAACAAGAATAAAACTGCTAACATAAATGAGTTCGTTCCTATTCTCTGCATTTAGAACCTTCACAATAACCCCACCTGTTAAGTTCTACAACTTCTGTGGCCATTTTCAGAAGGGAAACTGAGGCAAGGGGAGGTGTAGCGACTTCCCTAAGGTTACAAGATTGTGGAGTCAGAAACTGAAATGAGACTGTCAACTACCTCACAAGGCGACATATGCAGGTATTAGCAAATAAAAGAAGCCTGTCTTGGAGAACCCCACTTACCTGGGGGAAGCAATCACTAACATATTATGCCCATCACCTGCAACCAGGTTTTTGTGTCTGGGGTGGACCCTCCAGGGAGAGCCAAAGTCACTTCTTTAGGCTAGCTGATATCTTGTTACAATGTGATCATTAGCATCGAAGTGACAGGCTACATGCAAAGTGAGCTGATTTTAGAGGTTCTCAGGACTCCAATATTATTCTCAGATTTCACTGATTCTGCCAATTCATATGTATTTTAATACATAGATGAATATCTTTTTTCTAAACAACCATTATGGGCAGTGATTCATCTCTATGCCACTTCCATTTCTAATGAACTGGGATCAACCCTGAGGACCNATATTATTCTCAGATTTCACTGATTCTGCCAATTCATATGTATTTTAATACATAGATGAATATCTTTTTTCTAAACAACCATTATGGGCAGTGATTCATCTCTATGCCACTTCCATTTCTAATGAACTGGGATCAACCCTGAGGACCAACGCCTACAACAGAAAAGTGATTCATAAAATTTGGTATCTGCATTATTCCTGTCCAAAAAAAAAAAAAGGCCCTCTGAGCCTTTCAGATTATTTAGATAACCTTACAGGGGGATAGTGGGATTCCCAGGTGGCGCTAGTGAGAAAGAACACACCTGCCAGTGCAGGAGACATAAGAGATATGGGTTTAGTCCCTGGGTTGGGAAGATCCCCTAGAGGAGGGCAGGGCAACCCACCCCAGTATTCTTGCCTAGAGAATCCCATGGACAGAGGAGACTGGTGGGCTACAGTCCATAAGTTCACAAAGAGTCAGACATGACTGAAGCGACTTAGCACACATGCACATAGGGGACTTAAATCCCTTACTAAATGATCTGCATAACACTACAGCACAGGGCAATCTGAAGCCATGAGCATCGTGCTGGGTTCCTTACTATCCATATTCATGCAACAATACTTAGCAGCTGCTAAGGTTCCATGTTTCTCATTTGTTAGTGTTTATTATTGTAGTGTCTGACATACAAAAGGCATTGAGTATATAGTATGTTCTCTACATATCAGAGTGTATTTATAATTATTCTTATATTTCTCTATGTTTATCTTAGAACATAAACCATATGCTCAACTGACTTCTGGACCTTTCTATTGCACCTTATGGAACTTATTTCTGAAGCATCCGCAGCCTAGATCCTTAACATCCAGGTCCAAGACCCTTCCTCCTGGAGTACTTTCTCCATCCATCCCACAAGGACTCTGTTATCCTCTGCCCTCTGTCACCTGGCTTGTGGCAATGCTCCAAAGTTTGAGAAGTCACATGCTCATGCCATCCAGTTTTTGCATCTGTATAATGGCTCAATCCTAAATGAGTCTATGCTCCTATTTCTAAAATAGAAGAAAACATCACAATAACATTTGCACTCCAATATTGCCTCTAAGAAAGTTCCTGTCTGCTCATCTACCAAGTATAATGCAGACCTACCAGTTCGCTATGGAGTCCCCTAGTGGATTTTTCCTAAAGTGAATATTTATCTTCCGTTTATTTCAGTTTCTGCTTCATCTCTGCCCACAAGAATACCTAGGCTATAAGAACAATATAAACCCGTCTATATGTCTTGCCCCTAAACTAGGGAACCAACCAGGGAACTACAAAAGACAGTACTGAAAAGAGAACTATTTACAATTTCACGAAATCTCAAATTTTTAAAATAAAATAAATTTTAGAGATCCGTAGTGCAACAATAAAAAGTCACTTTTTTTTTCATTCCTTGGAAAACTGCTGAAAAATAAGGACAAAAATATGCAACACACTGTAGTGAAGGGAAACATTTTCTATCTTAGAATTCATCTAATTTGGAATTATCTTGTTTTCTTATCTGCAATACTACTGCTTACACAGCTAGTGCATCAATGTATTTTCTATATGGTGCACAAGGTTACATCAGGCTATTTGGTGACTTTTTCAATAAATGTCAATAGTAATTAGAATGTTTCTCCCCACAGTGAGGGGAAAAAAAGCAAGAGGAATGAAAGTTGTGCTATGGAAATAAGTCTTGGCAAGTTTTCCTGTGATGACTCCTCATAATTGCCGCATCCATTTCTTGCTTTTCAATATTTTGGTTAACCTCACTGACCTTGCTTCCTGGTGGTTAAAATACACCACCTCCTTTTCCAAGGGAAAGTAGACAATAATCTCTAACAAAAAGAGAGATTCCAGTCTCCAGCTGAAAAAATTTTTCACTCAGAAATGTACTGGCCTTTTAAAACCATTCATTTTACCAAGTCATTATCAAGGCATTTCCCCCCAAGATAGCTGAGGTCAGTAAATGAACAATAACTGGCCTGTACTTTACACTCCGATTCTTCACAGACCCAGTATGGGAGTAACAAAATGTTCTAGAGTCCTCAAATCCAGCTCATTCAATGTTTCTGACAGACCAGAAGAAGCCACTGCTCTTTTTGACCCAGATGGGAAAGCTATATGGTATGTAAAACAAATGCTGTTTTGAAACATTTTAATAAATTATTTAACACAAGGTAAATTAGCATTTGATGTCTATTAAAAGGGATGAAAACAAAAAAGATAATTCTTAGGAATAGTAATAATAACAACAAAAAAATCCAAGTTCTTTAGCTGACAAGGCAAAAGCTAAAAATTCAGCTTCTGTATCTATCTGCTTAGCAATGAATGAAAAAGAACCAAGGACCTGACTCTAGGCAACAATATTTCCCTAGGTCACCCTTTCTGTTGATTAGTACCCTGCCTTACAAAAACACTTAATTGGTTCACCCACAGAGTTAGGATTAAAAGAAGATAGTCTGGCTGGAGCAAAGGGACTGCTAAACATTACTGAAAGTACTTTAGTATACTTTTTTCTTTTGGATATTCTTTTACATATTAATATTCTATTCTTTAGAAGCATGTTTTTCCCTGTCAGGGAGGAGGGTAGGACTGTTAGAGCATGAATGCAAAGGAAAGAAAAAGTAGTAATCAGCTTTTGATACCTTAAATATTCTGAGTCTACAGAAAAGCAAGTCTTGAAATTTCAGCTTTGTAGAGGAAGACAAGATTATCCAAATTCTTTTAAGCTCTCATTAACATGCTGCTGCTAAGTTGCTTCAGTCGTGTCCGACTCTGTGCGACCCCATAGATGGCAGCCCACCAGGCTCCCCCGTCCCTGGGAATCTCCAGGCAAGAACACCGGAGTGGGTTGCTATTTCCTTCTCCAACGCATGAAAGTGAAAAGTGAAAGTGAAGTCGCTCAGTCGTGTCCGACCCTCAGCGACCCCACGGACTGCAGCCTTCCAGGCTCCTCCATTCATGGGATTTTCCAGGCAAGAGTACCGGAGTGGGGTGCCATTGCCTTCTCCCTCGTTAACATAGCATGAGCCAGATAGGGATAGTTTTGCAACAAGGCAGAAACAGAGGGAACTTGGATGCGGTGCTACATCTGATGGGGGAAGATGGAGAGGAAAAGAGAAACCAGAACTGAGCATTAGCCTGTGTGACACTAATTCCCGGAGAGATTACTGAAGACAGAAAAAGCCTAAATATAGTTAATTGGCAGCTCTCCTGCTCCTTCTCCTTTAGCTCCCCATACATTGTGGTGGAAGGTCACGAGGAAGCTTATCTTCGAGAGCACCCCAAAGCTACAAGTTCTCTGATTATCTGAGTTGTGGGATGTACACGTTCACTGTGACTCCACTGCAGAAACTACTGGGACAGGAGATCAATCGTTTGACTCCCTAGGAACTCATGCATATATCCTAACTCACTGAGCTTCAACAAATCTCTGAGTGTCAGGAGAGAACAAAAGTTTCTGTCTCCAGATTCTAGAGAAATCAAGCCAGCCTCAGACTCTTTTTGTCACTCTNCAGGAGATCAATCGTTTGACTCCCTAGGAACTCATGCATATATCCTAACTCACTGAGCTTCAACAAATCTCTGAGTGTCAGGAGAGAACAAAAGTTTCTGTCTCCAGATTCTAGAGAAATCAAGCCAGCCTCGGACTCTTTTTGTCACTCTATCCTTCAAAGCTGTGAGGACGAATGATACTCGGGCCGAGTCTCACTCCAGCCCAATATCAATTTTTCTGAGAGCACAGTGATTTTTCAGGAGTCCTGTGCCAGAAACCATTCTGCACAGCCTTGCTGCGGGCCTGCTCCAAAATCTTGCTTGGGTTCCATTCACCCGTCTCTGCTGGTTACTAAGGGGAATCCTTCCTTTTACATCACTTCAAGCTGCTCAGCATGGGCTGTTCTATCCCCTACTCATGCGTTTCTTGCCTGCTTTGTTGCTTATTACTCACTGAGAAAGTCACAGGGGACCAAAGGAACCAATTTTCTAATAACTTGGACCCAGGTCAGGAATCTGGTGATCAGAGATCAAGAATCAAACAGTTTGTCTCAGGGGCAAAGAAGCGAGACTCTAAACTTGGGGGCCGGAAGGACCAAACGCTCTCATTGTTGTGTCAGGGACTGGGTCCTGGTCAGTCCCACTTTGGTGTATATCTTCATTGGCAGGTCCTAACATACCATTTTGGAGAATTTAGGAATGAGTAGTTGAATGCAGCCAAATAATTAGATTTCTGAAGAGATGACCAACAGGTTACCAAATAATTTTAACTACTCCTTCCTTATTCAGTTAGGAGTTGTTTTCACACTGGGAACAATAGATAAAGTGGACAGCAAGCCTAGCCTTGCTTCTCCAACACTCGTTCCCTAGAGTTGATTACGTTCCTTTCTTGCTGCTGCTAAGTCGCTTCAGTCGTGTCTGATTCTGTGCGACCCCATAGACGGCAGCCCACCAGGCTCCTCCGTCCCTGGCATTCTCCAGGCAAGAGTACTGGCGTGGGTTGCCATTTCCTTCTCCAATGCATGAAGGTGAAAGAGAAGTCGCTCAGTCGTGTCCGACTCCTAGGGACCCCATGGACTGCAGCCCACCAGGTTCCTCCGTCCATGGGGTTTTCCAGGCTAGAGTCCTAGAGTGGGGTGCACTGCCTTCTCCTTTCTTAGACCTTGCTGCTTTAAAGCCTTTCCATTTGGTATGCAACGCACCGCACCGCTTTTAAGAAACTGTGATTCTTCACCGAGTGGGTGGACAGGTTTACCTTGTTTGGCATGGCTGCTCATTGCACTTGCGAATCTGCGGCTCTGGCTTTGTTAAGTACTTGCATTTCTTGTTATCCACAATGCTGACATTTTTGTTCATGATTTTTGTGCAAGAAACCGTTGTTTTCCTTTCTCCTGAAAAGAGCAAATAAACATAGAAAGAATTGTTATTATAGGCCTCTATACGATGGACTTAGGAGGTATTCTTAGGCTTGTACTTTTCATATTTTAAACAAATTTTAGACTAGACCAATGAAGATGATATTACTTATAATTTGCAAAACAAAATGTACCTCTAGGCTTAAGCAAGATGAATAATAATTTTTTTAAATTGTTAACAACTAAATGGCAAGCTTTATAATACAAAAAGATTACGGTAGCATAAGTTGCTAAGACATTAATTAAAGACACTTATAAAGGACTGTATCATCTTTTAGTATTCAGTGGTGGAAAGCTGTATTTTTATAAAGTCTCTGTGCTGTCACAAAAGCACATAAACACCTATATAAACGTGTGAACATTTTATCATCTGGCTGTACACCATCGGGGCTAAGTCTTAGGAGGTAAGCTTATTTGAGTATAACTCAAATCTTTTTTGTCACTTTTGGTAAAGAACCCAAGAATTTAAGAAATATTCATTCCCTAATGATTATCCTGTTCTCTAAGAAAAACCATGGCAGTTTTCCCATTTTTCACAAGATTTCAGAAAATGGGCTTGTTTCCTTTCTCTGGTAAGATGAAGTTGGATTATAAGAAGTAAAAATGACTATTTGTATGTGATACTCATTTCGCTCAGAATCTTGTAAGCACTCTTACTTGACAACACTTATATTAGTTCATCTTACACTGAAAAAGCCAACTACATATATGCTGATTCTGTTTTCCTAAAACAGTCTAAATATCTATATAGGATTTGATAACCTAATGTAACTTGCTTGACCCTATAAAAATAATTAAATCAGTCAATAACTGTAAAGCCAGACAGGTCATGAAGGATTAAGGAAAAAAAAAA
>SJYV01040997.1:329141-358857 GCA_006410875.1 Neotragus pygmaeus | reverse complement strand
TCTCAGAAACAGGAAAGAGTCTTTGCTTTGTTTTCCTGTTAACAAGCAACAAGATGAAACAACTGATGTGGGCTTCCTTTTCCCTTCTTTTTACTGTTCCTCTTCAAGCAGATCCAGTAGAAGTTAATTTAACACCACACCTTTCTGCTAAGGAAGCTGAATGTCTGCTGCCACGGCACCCTTATGTGTGAGGAGCTGAGGGTAGGGAATATCAGGGCAATTTTATGGAGGGGCAAACTGAGGCCAGATAAGTGACAAGACCTGTCTGTTCTCTTATTGAGAATACCAAACAACTTCATGTCTGGTGTGTAATTCATTAGTCTTTGTATTTTGAGTGCGTAACATCTTCACAAACTGGCTTCTACCTTTTTTGTCAAATAATTTCCCACAGCTTGATTCTCATATTTTGCACCTGACTAATAAACATTCTCGCTAACCCCAGGGCCTTTGCACTTATGCATATCCCTGGAAGGCTTTCTACAGCTCTCCGTACATACTCTGTATGGTGCTTTTGTTATTATTTAACCCCTACCAGGGAGGACAGTAAATTCTCTAAAAACAAAAAGTACTCATCTCTGAATTATCCAGCAAAAGTACAAGTACAATCAGTATTGGTAAAGGGATCACTAAATGAAATATAAACATGTAATTCAAGCCCAAAGAACTTGCACAGTAAGAGGTTCATCTCAACATCGTGTTTCCTAAAATGGTAAAAAAAATCTTTTGTAAACTCAATGACCAATTATGGGGAATAACTATATATAGCAAATCAAACAAATGGATTAGCTTTTAGGTGTTACAATTCAAAGTTATAAAGAGCTTACATGAATATAACTATTCCTATTAATTTAACTAAAGAAAGTAGGATATGAAATGACATGAAATATTATTGAATCCAAATAATGCAGAGAAGAGCAAACATATATTTTGGTGCATTTTCTTTGGCTAATAACATTTACATTGGTACAGGCAAAGTGCCTGTGAAAGGGAAAAACAGAAAAACCCAGCACCCTTAATAAGATACCGGCATTTGTCTACTGAGATATTGCCTCAGTTTGGACCCAAAGGCTTTGGTGCATCCAGGGACTCTGGCCATGGCCAAGGAGAGCTGTGTCTAGAGGATATCACAATGCAAGGCTACCAGCATAAAAGTCGTACGTTAGCAGGATTTGGATTAATGTGAAGAATGTGGAATGTTGACTTGTTTTTTCCCTTTTCAAAGTGTATCTGTTCAGATTTTCTAATAGCATATTTAACTCTTCATTTATTTCAAAACAGGTTATTAAATTTGAGGGCCTTCATTCTAGGTTTTATGCCATTAATTCACCTACTAGATTAAAAATGAGACTTAGAGTAATGCAGTTACTGTATGTAGTATGCAGAATGCGGATTTCACAAAAAAACCTTCAGCTATTATGGAATTATAGATCGCTGCTGCCTCTGAAGATCAAGATCATTTCAAACAACCTTTTCTTAAAAAAAAAAATCCTTTATCCACTGACCTGTACTTTTGAGGTGCCAAAATAAATTTAAAACATTTCTTCAGTGATTTTTTTAGATATCTTAGAACACCAACGCAAAGTAAATATTTACTTCACAAATATGTTTTAAGATGTTTGAAAATAAAAGGACCAATATCAATGATCAATGCTGAAGTACAAAATGATACATCTATTCGAAGTTTTCTAGGAGTATGATTCAAATTTGACAAGATTGTGATGAAAAGTGTACATGTTAAAAACTGCTGGAAAAATTTACTTAAGGTCATCAGCATTACTGGATATTCTAAAGTAATATTTCTTCTAAAAGAAGAAAATTTTATATCTCAAACTTTTCTTTTAATATTTGTATCAATAAATTAATAGACACACATAATAAAGGAACTCTAATGGGTTATTTTAAAACTTAGTTAGAGATACTGATATAAAAGATCATGATAATAAAAATTTAACTACTGGAAACTAGGTATTTTAAAAAAACATTTATTGTTCCCACTTATTGCTGGAATGTAGTTCCTTAAAATTGTGTTAAAAAAAACACCTATGTCAAACACTGAAATTGTACACTGCCCTGTGATAATTTATTTGCTCTTTTCTGCTTAATATTCCTATGAAGTAGAATAGTCTTATTATTCTTCTTTGCTGCTGAAGATAAATTTTGCCTGAATCTGTTTCCAATGTTCTGTGCTTTGAACTTACTTTCATTTAATTCATGAATATGCTGAAAGGTTACAAAGCTCTTTCTGGCTAAAAAATTGACAAAACAGTCAGAAATGATGCGATTCTTGAAACCCTGTCCATCCACTTTATTTATGAACTGCAAAGGAAAATAATATCCAAATGCCCAGAAACATTTTGGCACTGAAATGAATATACATTCTATTAACATAGTCAGAGATAATTGAAAACTGTTGACTAAACACAATGGAACAGATCTGAGAGAGAAGGTCTGTTCAAGTGCAAGCCATATAGAAGTTGCTTATAATTAGGACTTTTATAAAATAAGCCATTTGAATTGTATTTAACAGATTAAATAAAACATCTCTTTGAATCCAAAGAAAACCTATGTAATCTTTTTAAGGGACATGCTATGTTTTGTGGGATGAAATCACTAAATCCCTGAGCTGTTCCTGAAGGAAGTGTATGACAAAGAGGAAAGAAGATCTGAACTCAGGAGTTCTGGATTCTAATTTTGGCTCCACTCCCACTGGACATGTGACCTTGCAAAGGCATTTAATCTCTACGCACTTAAATTTTCTCACATTAATAATTACACAGTCATGCTTAAGAAAATCTAAAAGCCCTTCTGACTTTGAACCTAAAGTAACTTATACTGGACTTCTATTTCTTAAAGCCTAGCAAGTGACAAAACATATTCTAGGCTGTATGATTTTGGAAAAAAAAAAAAATTTAACCCCCCAAATTTTCTTGTTTAAACTGAAAACTGACAAGTTCTGTATGTTTATTTCTGAAGCTTTTACTAGACCACAATTACAGCAGAATGAAAAAAAAAATGAGGATAATAAAATTCACTGGGCAAACATTTTCCTGTCTAGAGTCTCAAATGTAAACAGATTTTAATGACTGCCTTTCAGTGCAGTAATAGGAACCAGCAACATTTTCATTGCTCAGTTTGCTCATGACCCACCATGGGATCGTGGCTGGTCATTCTTGTCTGAGTTATACTAAGGAAGAAAGAACTCTGTGGATTTTCACTTTAAATGTTTGTTTCTATTTGTGTTTTGCTTTTTTATGGAGAGGGGATGTGAAGCAGAGCCCCTTAAGTGCTATGGGCCCTGGCATGAGTAAGAAATGGGTGAAGTGGAGGCACAGGAATTTGGGTATACGTGGGAGCATCAGCAGGAGAGGACCAGAGGAGACAGGATCGAAGTCACGTGGTGACAATGGGGCCCTGAAGAACTATGGCCAATGAAAATTCCTTTGTGCCAAGGATGACTGCTACAAGCTTTTAAGTTGTGACTAGAAATTCTTCTGTTATAATCACTCTATAACCCCCAGGAGCAAAGCCTGCTCTGTATAATCTCCTCCTTCCTAGCCTACCACACTGCCTTTACTCTGGGGCTGTGTGTTCCTGGAGTTCCAGAGTTCCAAGGGAGAGTTCCAGAGCTCCAAGTGCTGTAGCAAAAGCAGCTACTCCCCTGTCTCTGAAACTCTGGATGTTCCCGGTACCTTTTTCTCCTGTCTCCTGAAGAAACCATTTCTTGCTTTCTCCATGGTTGCCGGTGGGTTGCCATGGCCATTTTCTTGCTTACACCCCATACTTTTGCATCTAGAGGCAGACCATTCCCTCTTCTTCCTAAACCTACAGCTTTGGGGCAGGCCATGCGGTGCCATCCCCTTCTTGATGCAGCCAAACACCAACCCCTGGATCAATCTCTCTTTTCACTCTAAGAGTTTAAGCTCTTGGATTATTGTTCTATTTTCTAATACTGCTCCCTATACATTTTTTAAAAATTTTTTGAACTTTTACTTTTGTATTGGTGTAGTCGCTCAGTTGTGTCTGACTCTTTGCGACCCCATGGACTGTAGCCTACCAGGCTCCTCCGTCCATGGAATTCTCCAGGCAAGAATACTGGAGTGGGTTGCCATTTCCTTCTCCAGGGGATCTTCCCGACCCAGGGATTGAACCCAGGTTTCCTGTATTGGAGGCAAACGCTTTAACCTCTGAGCCACCAGGGAAGCCCTTTGTATTGGGGTATAGCCAATTAAGAATGTTGTCACAATTTCAGGTGAACTGCAAAGAGACTCAGCCACACATATACGTGTATCCATTCTCCCCCAAACTCCCCTCTCATCCACCTCTTCCACATAACATTGAGCAGAGTTCCATGTACTATACAATAGGTCCTTGTTGGCTATCCAATAACACAATTCTTTTTGTAATTACTATAGCCATTTGAATGATTCTTCAATACCAAGGATTCTCAGTTCCAGGCTCTCTTCTCGTCCCAAAGATGTGTTCTTTCACTTCACTGAAGCCACTAACCCTCTTGGTCTTGTTATTCCTAATAACTATATCCCCTCTATTGGAGAAGGAAATGGCAACCCACTCCAGTACTCTTGCATGGAGGATCCCATGGAGGGAGGAGCCTGGTAGGCTACAGTCCATGGGGTCACAAAGAGTCGGACACGACTGAGCGACTTCACACACATATCCCCTCTATGCTCTCAGCTCTATTTTCTGTCACCATCTCCCGTATTTCCAGCCTTCTTCTTAAGTCTAAAAGTCTCCTGAGTCTAAAAGTTCTTTAACCCCACCAGGCCCCAAAATTCATTAGTGCTACCACCATTTGACTATCTCTCAAGTCCTTTATATCTTTACTTTTCTCTAATACAACTAAATTCCATGGTCAATCATTTTTAGCTCCTTACATACAACCTCAGGTTAAACATATTCTCCTTTTATTATACTCACATGGCAATTCCGAAACTTACATCACAAGTACATCTCTATGCTATACATACCTGGAGGGTAATGTACCACTGTGACCTAAGTGTCAAGCTGAATTCATGAACATCAACTTCAGATGGACCATCAGTGCTACCATATGGTCAAAACAAGTACCATTTCATTCATTTTCTTTTTCTCTTAAGTGACCACCTCACATTTCCTCTCTTTTCAAAATTCCAACATCTTTTCTAACTTTAGTCTCAGAAAAAACAGACTATCTTGATAAAAATAGAATTAATCAAAAGGAGTACCACGGTAAGTTTCGAACAACTGATTTTGTTCAAAATACTGTCTTTTCTCCTGTTACTAGGCTCTCTATACTTCTTTCTGAAGCCCTATCCTATTCCATCCTCCTTGCCAACTTAAGACGTTACTCCAGAAATGTTTTGCTCTCTCCTTTGCATCACTAGTTTTCTGTTCTGTTCTGTTCTAGAAAACATACACTGGCAAGCAATCATGTATAATTCTCCTTATTAAAAAAAAACAATAAACTCTNGGAAACGACTGAGCGACTTCACTTTTACTTTCATGCATTGAAGGAAACGGCAACCCACTCGTGTTCTTCCCTGGAGATTCCCAGGGATGGAGGAGCCTAGTTGGCTGCCGTCTCTGGGGTCGCACAGAGTTGGACACGACTGAAGCGACTTAGCAGCAGCAGAGAAAAATGGCATATATGGAGGAAAAGTCTATATGGAGGTCTGACTATAAATTATACTTGGATTTTCGGCTTTGTGAAGGGGAGGCATCCTCAGTCCCCGTGTTGTTCAAGGGTCAACTGTAAATTCTCTTTAGACACAGATTTAACTGGAATCAATAACAAAATACCTATTAGAAAATGTACAAATATTTGGAAATAATATATTTACAAATAAGGAGAAATTGCAATGGTAATTTCAGAATTTTAAACTAAAAGTAGGACCTATAAAAATTGTGGAATGCAGCTATAGCAGTGCCTAGACAGAAAAACTGTCATATTAGCAAAGAAGAAAGGACTAAAATCAATTACCTAAGTTTCTACCTTAAAATGGTATTTACAAGCAATTTAAACCTAAAGTAAGCAAGATGAAAATAAGACCAGAAGTCAATTGAATAGAAAGCAGATTAACAATAGATGCAATTAATAACAATAAAAATTGGTTATCTCAAAAGTGCAAAAACGGACAAAACTCTGATTAAGAAAAAAGACAAATTAATATCAGAAATGACAGGAGAAATANCAAGATGAAAATAAGACCAGAAGTCAATTGAATAGAAAGCAGATTAACAATAGATGCAATTAATAACAATAAAAATTGGTTATCTCAGAAGTGCAAAAACGGACAAAACTCTGATTAAGAAAAAAGACAAATTAATATCAGAAATGACAGGAGAAATAGTTATAATACTTACACACACTGTAGTGTAATAAGGACATAATATAAACAAATTCAAGACAATAAATTTGATAGGATAACTTAAATGTATTAGTTTTCTGCAAACACCAATTAACAAATCTGACACAAGAAAAAAAGAATATCTGGATAGTTATAAACACACACACACACAAACACACACACACAAAAGAAGTTAGGTTTGGGGATTATAAAACCTTCCCAGAAAGAAAACATCAATGCGCAAATATATAAGGAAAAAAAAAGCAATTTTAATATAATATTTACCGTAAAATAAAAGAGCAAGGGCAGACGGTTCTCCAAATTTTCTAAAAATGCTATTTTTGTTAAGGTAGATAATAAATACTAACATCTACATACAGTTTCCATTATAACTAACCTATTGGTTAGGAATATTGATTGTCTTCTGTTTTATTTTCTATCGAGTTTTAAAAAATTTCATTTAAAAATTATATTTACTTCTTTAAATACAAATTTAGCCAACTTTTGTTAATTCTTATTTTTAAATTTCTCCTTTATATATTTAAAAACATTGCCATAATATTTTTTTGTTTTCTGTATATGATACAAATATTTATGTCTGATTCTGCTCTCCCTTATTTTTTAATGTGTTTTGCTTATGATGTCTATTTCCTTCTGTGTTTCCTAAATATTTTTTTTTTAACTATAAAATTGTATTTGTTGAACTTTATAGAATTCTTCTGAGGCCTGGTTTAAAGGTGACTTATCTTCAAAAAAGACTTGCATTTGCACATACCAGCCACCTTGGTAACCTCTTGAGTATTTTGGACTTCATAGAGTAAACTGGTGCTAGAAATCCATAGGAACATTTACTTTGGTTTGCAAATGCTCAGGAAAGTAGCTTTTCTACCTTCACTCTACTACAGACACATTTATTGATTTTCTCCTTTTATGGTACAAAGGAAACATACATAGGGTGTCTCATACTGAGCTCACACTGAGTTTGCAACATCTTTGGGGTCCCCCTTTACATAGAGGTCTTGAGTTTCTACTTTGTAAAGATCCTGGGCTTTGTCTTCTGTCCAGTTCCTGTTGGCTGTCAACGTCTAAACTGATCACCAGGGTTAAGCATAAGTGGGGCTTCAGTCAGCCTTATACTCTGGCTTCCTGTTCTCATTTTGTTTCTGGCAGGTGAGGGATCCTAACTTCTTTCCAGTTCAGAGGTAAATTTAAAAAGTGTTCCTTTCCCCCCCCATCTCATTTTGTATTCTGCTCGATATTTTAAAGTGTTTTCAGTGAGAATTTTTCCCACAGTTGTTGTACGTTTTCCTGATAGCATACCTCTATGAAAACTACAGATCAATTTTCCTCGTGAATAATAATACAAAAATCCTCAACAAAACTCTAGCTTCTGAACCAAATTCAGGAGCACAAAAGGCATCTAAATCAAAAAGGAGGAATTAAAATTATTTTTGTTTGCAGATGATATATGTATAAACCACTAAAGATTTTGCAAAAAACTCATTAGAAGTAATGAATAAATTCAGTAAAGTAGCAAGATATAAAGTCAACACAAAAAGCAGTTGCATTTCCATATATTAATAATAAGCAATCTAAAAGGAAGTCAAGAAAAGATTTCTATTTACAGTAGCATAGCATCAAAAAGAATTAAATACTTGGGAATTAACTTTACTGAAGAGGTGAATACGTATACAATGAAAACTACAAAACATTTCTGCAAGAAATTAAAGAAGATAAATAAATGAAAACACATCTCAGATTCATAACTTAGAAGACTTAATATTGTTTAAGATGTCAGTATTATCCAAAGTGGCCTACAAATTCAGTGCAATCTCTATCAAAGTGTTGATGGCTTTTTGTGCAGAAATTTAAAAACACCTATCCTAAAATTTATAGGGAATCTCAGGAGACTCTGAATAACCAAAACAACCTTGAAAAATAGGAACAAAGCTGGAGACTCACACTTCCTGATTTCAAAACTTACTAGAAAGCTACAGTAATCAAAACCTGTGTTACTGGCATAAAAACAGACATACAAATCAAAGGAATAAAACAGAGATCCCAGAATTAAACCTTCACATGTATGGCCAAATGCTTTCTACGTGGGTGCCAAGATCATTCAATGGAGAAAGGACAGTCTTTCAACCAGTAGTGCTGGGAAAACTGAGTATCCACATGCAGAAAATTGAAGTTGGACTCTAATCCTACATATAAAATTTAACTCAAAATGGATCAAAGTTCTAAATGTCAGACCTAAAACTATAAAAGTCTTACGAGAAAATAAAAGGCAAAAGCTCCACATTGAATTTGACAATGATTTCTTAGACATTGCACCAAAGGGACAGAATATAAAAGAAAAACAGACAAACTTCATGAAAATTGAAAACTACATGAAAAGACAGAGTAAAAACCCACAAAATGGGAGAAAATATCTGAAAATCAATCTGATAAAGATATTAAGATCCAGAATATACAGAGAAAAATATTGATCAAAAACAACAAATCAAACAACCTAAATAAAAAATGGGCAAAGACCTGAACAGATATTTCTCCAAAGAAGTTATACAAAGCCAACAAGTGCATGAAAAGATATTCAACGTCAGTTATGATTAGAGAAATACAAGTCAAATCCTGAATAAGATAACACTTCATAGCTATTAGGATGGCTACTATTAAAATAGAAAACAAGTGTTGGTGAAGATATGAAGAAACTGGAACCCTTGTAACCTGTTGGTAGAAATTGAAAATGGTGTGGTAACTTTGGAAAATGTTACATAGTTCCTAAAAAAATTAAAAATAAAATTAGCCTATGATCCAAGAATTCTACTTCTGGGTATATACTCAAGAGAATGAAAAGCCAGGTCTTTAAGAGATATTAGTATATCCATATTCATAGCAACATTATTCACAATAGCTAAAAATGTGAAAGCAACCCAAGAATACATGAATAAATGAGTAGATAAGCAAAAGGTGTTTTACACATATATATATGTACAGACATTGGAATGATAGCCTTTAAAAAGATGGGAATGTTGACTTATGCTACAGTATAGCTAAATATTGAGGGCATTATGGTAAAGGATATGTCAGTCATAAAAGGACATTTATGGTGTGATTCCATATGTATAAGATACATAGAGTGGTCAAATTCATGGAGATAGAAAAACAAGATGGAGGTTACCAGGGAATGGGAAGAGAGGAGAATGGGGAGTTACTATTAATGGGTACAGAGTTTCAGGTTTACGAGATTAAGAGTCCTGGAGATGGATGGTGGTAGCTGTACAACATAGTGAATGTACTCAATGCCATCAAACTATACACTTAATATAGGTAAGATGTCAATTTTGTTATACGTATTTGCCACAATTTAAAAAAAAATAGTTTTAAGGGGAATAAAGATATTCATGTTGAAATCCCTGGAACATATGAATTATACCTTATATGGCAAATAAATAACATTGCAAATATGGTTAAATTAAGGGTCTTCAGATGGGGAGATTTTCCTGGATATTACCATAGTGGGCCTAAAATGCAATCACACGTAGCTTTTTAAGAGGAAGGAAGAGTGGAACACAGGAAAAGAAGAGAAGGCAATGATTTTAGGGAGGTACATATTGAAGTGCTATATGGTCAAAGGAAAAGAATGCAGGTGGCAGAGAATCTGGAAGGGATCAGGAATGAATGCCACCCTAGAAACTTCAAAGAGAGCATGGTTTTGCAGACACCTTGATTCTTGGTCCAGTAAAACTGATTATGGTCTCCAGAACTTTGGCAGAATACACTCCTCTCATTTTAAACCACCAAGTTTGTGGTAACAGTCACAACAGTCATAGGACACTGATACATTGACATTTACTATAATGGGAAAACTAAAAAAGAGGTTTCTGCACAAATGAAAATAAAATTTTTGATTCAGACATTATTTCTGAGGTGTACATGAAAATTTGATAATTTACATCAAATAAAAATGTAAAGAATGGAGCGAAATGTGATTCCTGAGAGAGACAGAATAGCAGAGAATACAGCAGGGCCCAGGCTTGAGCCCCACAGCATGGGAACACTGGGAAGTTATGTGGAGACTGAGAATCCAACAAAAGAGGGCATTTGCTGACTCTGATCTGTTGAGGAGAGACAAAAAAAAAAAAGGAAAACTGGAGTAGCAACACTCATATCGGAGAAAATAGACTTTAAAATAAAGGCTGTTACGAGATAATAGGAAACTAGATAACGATCAAGGGATTAAGAACATGTAACTATTGTAAATATATGTGCACCCAACATAAGAGCTGCTCAAAATATAAGGCAACCACTAACAGTCAAAGCTATGACAAACCTAGACAGCATACTGAAAAGCAGAGACGTTTCTTTGCCGACAAAGGTCTGTATAACGAAAGTTATGGTCTTTCCAGTAGTCATGTATATATGTGAGAGTTGGGACTATTAAGTGTCGACTACTATGTGTCGAAGAATTGATGCTTTTGAACTGTGGTGTTGGAGAAGACTCTTGAGAGTCCCTTGGACTGCAAGGAGATCAAACCAGCCAATGCTAAAGAAATCAATCCTGAATATTCATTGGAAGGACTGATGCTAAAGCTGAAGCTCCAGTACTTTGGCCACCTGATATGAAGAGCTAACTCATTAGAAAAGAACCTGATGCTGGGAAAGATTGAAGGCAGAAGGAGAAGGTGATGACAGAGGACAAGATGGTTGGATGGCATCACTGACTCAGTGGACATGAGTTTGAGCCAGCTCCAGGAGATGGTGAAGANTTGGCCACCTGATATGAAGAGCTAACTCATTAGAAAAGAACCTGATGCTGGGAAAGATTGAAGGCAGAAGGAGAAGGTGATGACAGAGGACAAGATGGTTGGATGGCATCACTGACTCAGTGGACATGAGTTTGAGCCAGCTCCAGGAGATGGTGAAGATAGGGAAGCCTGGTGTGCTGCAGTTCATGGGGTCGCAAAGAGTCGGACATGACTGACCAACTGCACAACAGTCATAAAAGGGGAAATTGACAGTAACACCAATAGTGGGGGACTTTAACACCTCCTTTATATCAATGGACGGATCATCAAGAGAGAAAATCAGTAAGGAAACATAGGCCTTAAATGACAGAATGGACTACACAGACTTAATTGATATAACGCAGTCCATCCAAAAGCAGCAAAACATACATTTTCCTCACGTGCACATGGGATGTTCTCCAGGATTGATCACTTGTTGGGCTACAAGGCAAGCCTGGGTAAATTTAAGAAAACTGAAATCATATGAAGCATCTATTTCAACCACAACACTGTGAGATAAGGAATACATTACAAGAAGAAAGTGTATAAACCACAAATATATGGAGGCTAAATAATATGCTACTAAACAACAATGGGTAAGTGAGTAGCCATTCTCTAATACCCAATACAAAAATAAACTCAAAATGGATTAAAGACCTAAATGTAAGACTGGATATTATAGAACTCATAGANAAACCACAAATATATGGAGGCTAAATAATATGCTACTAAACAACAATGGGTAAGTGAGTAGCCATTCTCTAATACCCAATACAAAAATAAACTCAAAATGGATTAAAGACCTAAATGTAAGACTGGATATTATAGAACTCATAGAGGAAAATATATGCAGTACACTCTTTGAAATAAATTGCAGCAACATCTTATTGGATCCACCTCCTAAATTAATGAAAATAAAAACAAAAATGAACAGACTTAACTAAACTTAAAAGTGGAAATCATTAAAAAAAAAAGACGGCCCACAGAATGGGAGAAAATATTTGCAAATGGTGTGACTTACAAAGGATTAATTTCCAAATCATGCAATCAGTTCATGTTGCTCAATATAAGAAAACAGTCAAAATATGGGCATAAGGTCTAAATAGACATTTCTTCAGAGAAGACAAATAGATGGCCAGAAAACAAATGAAAAGATGTTCAAAATCATTAATTATTAGAGAAATGCAAATCAAAACTATTGTGAGTTATCACCTCACATCAGTCAAAATGGCCATCATCAAAAAGTCTACAAACAGTAAATGCTGGAGGTGTACAGAAAAGGGAGCACTTTTACACTGTTGGTGGGAATGTAAACTGGTATATCCACTATGGAGAACAGTATGGAGTTTCCTTAAAAAACTAAAAACAGAGCCATCATATGATCCTGCAATTCCATTTCTGGGCATGTATCTGGAGAAAACCAGAATTTGAAAAGATACATTCACCCTAACATTCACTGCAGCACTATTTATCATAGCCAAGACATGGACAGCATAAAAGTGCACTGACAGATGAATGATTAAAGATGATGTGGTACATGTATACAGTGGACTATTACTCAGTCATAAAAAAGCGTGAAATAATGCTATTTGTAGCAACACAGATGGACCTAGAGATTATCATAATCAATGAAGTATGTCAGACAAAGACAAATATGATGTGATATCACTTATATGTGGAATCTAAAAAAAATGATTCAAATAAATTTATTTAGAAAACAGAAACAGACTCACAGACTTAGAAAACAAACTTACAGTCACCAAATGGAAAAGGTGGAAGGGACGTATAAATTAGGACGTTGCTATTAACACATACACTATTATATAAAATATATAATAAGTACCTACTGTATACCATAGGGACCTCTACTCAATATTCTATAATAACTTAAATGGAAAAGAAATCTGAAAAACACTAAATATGACTGAATCACTTTGCTATACACCTGAAACTAACACAACACTGTAAATCAACTATGTGCTGTGTGTGTTGTGCTAAGTAGCTTTAGTCATGTCTTTTTGTGACCCTGTGAACCATAGCTTGCCAGGCTCCTCTGTCCGTGGGATACTCCATGCAAAAATATTGCAGTGGGTTGCCAAGCCCTCCTCCAGGAGATCTTACCAACCCAAGTATCAAACTTGCATCTCTTACATCTCCTGCATTGGTAGGCAGGTTCTTTACCACCAGGGCCACCTGGGAAGCCCTATTCCAATATTAGCTAAAAATATAATAATTTGAAAAAGATAATATAAATATGATGTTTAAATTCTGGAAGAATAGCCTTTTGCCAGACATGTAATATTAGATGTCAGTGAATGCCATGACTATGAAAGAGAATTTTACATGACTTAATTTGCTTGAAATATTAATTTGTAAGCAATATATATTTTGACAATATACTATTGTCTTTTATTTATTTAAAAATTATTAATTGGCCTAAGTAAANCCAGACATGTAATATTAGATGTCAGTGAATGCCATGACTATGAAAGAGAATTTTACATGACTTAATTTGCTTGAAATATTAATTTGTAAGCAATATATATTTTGACAATATACTATTGTCTTTTATTTATTTAAAAATTATTAATTGGCCTAAGTAAAATAGCTGATACATTTTTTTTCCAGAAGCAACATTTTAAAATTTAGAAATATTTTCTCAGGAACCCAATGAAATAAAATCAGAAATGAAAAAGAAAGTTACAAACAACACCACAAAATACAGAGGATCATAAGAGATTAGTATGAATAATTGTATACAAAAAACTGGATAACCTATAAATAATGAATAAATTCCTGCTGCTGCTAAGTCACTTCAGTCGTGTCCGACTCTGTGCAACCCCAGAGACGGCAGCCCACCAGTCTGCCCCGTCCCTGGGATTCTCAAATAAATTCCTAGAAATATGCAATGTTTCAAGACTGAATCAGGAAGAAATAGAGAGCATGAAAGACCAATTCCCAGTAATGAAATTGATTCATTAATCAGATAATTCCCAACAAACAAAACTCAAGGACCAGATAGCTCCACAGGCATATTCACTTAATATTTAAAGAAGAGTTTACAATTATCCTTCTCAAACTATTCCCCATAATTTAAGAGTAAGGAACACGTCAAAATGCATTTCACGAGGCAAGTATCACCCTGATACCCAAATTAGACAAAGACCACATAGGAAAAGAAAATNAGGCATATTCACTTAATATTTAAAGAAGAGTTTACAATTATCCTTCTCAAACTATTCCCCATAATTTAAGAGTAAGGAACACGTCAAAATGCATTTCACGAGGCAAGTATCACCCTGATACCCAAATTAGACAAAGACCACATAGGAAAAGAAAATTACAGGTCAATATTCCTGATGAACATAGATCCAAAAATCTTCAAAAAAAGTCTAGAAAATAAAATTCAAAAATACATTAAAAGGATCACTACATCCTGATTAAGTTAGGTCCATCTCAGAGGTGAAAGGATAGTGCAATATTCACAAATCAATATTTACCTGATACACCAGGTAAACAAAGTGAACAATTTAAATAAAAGGTCATCTCAAAAGATGCAGGAAAAGATTTTGACAAAATCAACATTCATTTAGAACAAAAAAGCTTTTAACGATGTGGAAATAGAAGACATATACCTCGATATTTAATAAGTCCAGATATGACAAAAGCACAGTCAACATCTTACTCAATGGTCAATAGGTGAAAGCATTTCCTCTAAAATCGGGAACAGGATAAAGATGCCTACTCTCACTATGTTCATTCAACACAGTATGGGAAGTTCTAGCCACCATAGTCAGACAAGAAAAACAATCCAAACTGGAAGAAAGAAGTAAAACTATCACTCTTTGCATATGACAAGATCCTATATGCAAAAAATCCTAAAGATGCCACCAAAATGCTATTAGAACTAATACATGAATTCAGAAAAGTAGCAGGATAAAAAAATCAATAATACAGAAACCTGTTGCACTTCTAAATGCTAGTAATGAATCACCAGAAAAGAAAAATAAGAAAACAATCCCATTTATAATTACATCAAAGAATAANCCAAAATGCTATTAGAACTAATACATGAATTCAGAAAAGTAGCAGGATAAAAAAATCAATAATACAGAAACCTGTTGCACTTCTAAATGCTAGTAATGAATCATCAGAAAAGAAAAATAAGAAAACAATCCCATTTATAATTACATCAAAGAATAAAATATTTAAGAGTAAATCTAACCAAGAAGGTACAAGACTTGTATTGTAAGACTATGTGGGATTAATGAAAGAAACTGAAGACAATAAAAGGTGATGGAAAGATAGACTGAACTCATAAACTGGAAGAATTTTTATTGTTAAAATGACCATACCACTTAAGGCAATCTACAAATTTATGGCAACCCTTATGAAAATACTGCTTGCACTTTCCAGAGAATTTGGACAAATAATTCTAAAATTTATTTGGAAACAAAAAGACCCTGAATAGCCAAAGCAATCTTGAAAGAGAGGAATAAAGCTGTAGGTAACACACATACCCTCATTTTAAATGATACTACAAAGCAGCAGTAATTAAAATTAAGAGTCTGGTACCAAACATGGAGAAAGACAGACATTGATCAATAGAACAGAACAGAAAGACCAGAAATAAATTAATGCTTTTATGGTTAATTAACCTATGACAAAGGAGACAAGAATATGCACTGAGGAAGGACAGCTCTTCTACAAATGGTGTTGGGAAAACTGGACAACCACATGCGTAAGAACCAAACTGAACTACTTTCCCACATCGTATACAGAAATAAACTCAAAATGGATCCAAGTGTTAAATTTAAGACCCGAAACCACAAAATTCCTAGAAGAAAGCATAGGTAGCACGCTCTTTGACAGTAGTTTTAGCAATATATGTTTTTTGGGGGGATTTGTCTACTCAGGCAAGGCAAACAAAAGCAAAAATAACCAAATGGGAATATGTCAAACTAAAAATTTGTCAACAAATGAAAAAAGGCAGCGTACTGAATGGGAGAAGATATTTGCAAACAATATATCCTGTAAGAAGTTAATATCCAAAATATACAAAGTACTCATACAATCAACATCAAAAGTCCCTAAACAATCAAGTTAAAAAGTGGGCAGAGGCTCTGAAGAGAAATTTTTTTCAAAGACATTCTGATGGTCAACAGGTACATAAAAAGATGCTCAAAATTACTAACCATCAGGAGAATGAAAATCAAAACCATGACGAGATATCACCTCACATCTGTCAAAATGGTTATCATCAAAAAAAACAAAAACAAGTGTTGGCAGTATGTGGAAAAAAGAAAATCCTCTTATACTGTTGGTGGGAGTGTAATTGGTGTGGTCACTATGGAAGGCAGTAGGGAGATTGCTTATAAAGTTAAACACAGAACTCCCATATGATCCAGCAATTTCACTCCTAGGTATTAAAGAAAATAAAAGTACTAATTCAAAAAGGGATAAGCACCCTGATGTTCAGTGTGGCATTATTTACATTAGTCAAGATATAGAAGTGTTCATTCGTCTAAGTATCCAATGATAGATGAATAGATAAAGAAGATAGAACCCGTCATTTGTTAACAGGTTTTAGTTTGACATAGTCCCATTTGGTTATTTTTGCTTTCGTTTGCCTTGTCTAAGTAGACAAATCAAAAACACACAAAAAATATTGTTAAGATTGCTGTCAAAGAACTACTACCTATGTTTTCTTCTTGGAATTTTATGGTTTCAGGTCTTAAATTTAAAAATTTAATCCACTTTGAGTTTATTTCTGTATATGGTGTGGGAAAGTATTTCAGTGAGGTTTATATACACAATGGACTATTAATCATCCAAAAGAAAAAGAAATCTTGCCATTTGCAACACATATTAGATCTAGAGGATACTATGGTAAATGAAATAAGTCAGACAAAGAAAGACAAATACCGTATGATTTCACATACATGTGGAATTTTAAAAATGAAAACAAGCAAACAAATCAAAATAAAAAGAAACTCTTAGAAACAGAGAGCAAAGGGGTGACTGCCAGAGGGAGGGAGTAGTGGGTACATGAAATAGATGAAAGGTATTAAGAGATAAAAAGCTCCAGTGATGAAATAAGCAATGCAGGTATATAATATATAGACCTATACTATAATATATAGTATAAGGAATATGATCGATTACATTGTAATAACTTTGTTTAGGGACAGATCGTTACTAGACTTATCATGGTGACCATTTCATAATGTATGCATATATAAGCACTATGCAGTACACCTGAAACTATCAAAATATTATAAGCCAACTTTCCTATTTCAAAATTAAAAACAAAAAACTTTCTTTATAGATGCATACACCTGAAGTGAGGCAAAAGAGAGCACAGTTAGTTCAGTTGCTCAATCGTGTCTGACTCTGCGACCCCATGGACTGCAGCACGCCAGGCCTCCCTGTCTACCACCAACTCCCAGAGTTCACCCAAACTCATGTGCATTGAGTCGGTGATGCCATCCAGCCATCTCATCCTCTGTCATCCCCTTCTCCTCCTGCCTCCAATCCCTCCCAGCATCAGGGTCTTCCAATGAGTCAACTCTTTGCATCAGGTGGCCAAAATATTGGAGTTTCAGCTTCAACATCAGGCCTTAAGAACACCCAGGACTGATCTCCTTTAGGATGGACTGGTTGGATCTCCTTCCAGTCCAAGGGACTCATTGTCTTCCATTAAAAGAGCAAGTCCTCTTAGTACATAGAATTTTTTTTAAGAATCCCACAAGATTTCCAAATTATAGAGCAATTAGCAAATACACACACAGACATCTATGTATACATTTGCACATGCAACAAACATGGCTATGTGTATATTTATGTGTATGCATATATGAAATATATATGTGTATATGAGACAAAACATATTCATATCCTCCAATGAGTATTTGTTCCTTAATGTGGATTAACATGAAGAAGTAATTAATAACTCCCCCCCCACCTCTGCTGCCAAAAAACGCACAGTCAACCACATTGCTTTTGCTCCAGGGAAGTCCCTGGGAGGGAAGGAAAAAAATTCCTACTTGACAAGAAGTGCTTTCTGGGAAATTCATATACGTAACTAGAAACACACTGACATTCTGGTCATCACAGAACTCTCAGGGCAAGGCAGCTAAGCTTGAACTTGGATGGGCTCTGTGTCTTTACACAGGTTACCTAAATAGCTGTGTGCTGGCTTCTCTTCCACAACTTTGATTCTTCTTGCTCCAGCAGGTATCACCAGCACTTCTACATAACCTGTAAAAATCAATAAAACATGAAATACATATTGAGTTTCTTCTAATTCTTTCTTCTTCACTGACTTTCCCTATTTTCTTTTGGTTTTGGCTTTTGATGTGATATTTCAATACCTATATAAAGAAAAAAATTATCTATAAAAGCTGTCATAAATTCAAGTTGAGAAGTTTTTTTTTTGAGCAACACTGAGAATACAAAACTATCATGAGCAAATGGGTAACTGTATTCTATGTTAAAAAGCTTCCCAACAGCTTATGAATTATAAGGTGAGAAAAGCACAATGGGTAGCTTGGTTAGAAACGCAGTGAATCCTAGAATAGAACAAATTAACTTAGGTTCGGCTCATGGAACTCCTGTAAATCAGAAAGTGTAGGGAGGAGGAAACATAACTGGAGAGCATACAGATGGTAGATGTGTGTCCCTGAAATAGTTGAGTATTATTGGATAAGAAAGACCAAGCCTTCCCTGGGAGATGAACAAAGGGTTTTGAAACTTGAGCTGGAGACAAGTAAGATAATAAGATAATGAAGTAAAATAATAAGTAAGGCCACACCAGGCAATCTGATGTCACCCTGAAAGGGATCAGATGGCTAGGAGCAAGCTACAATTAGGGATTTTTTAGGAAATACACTTTAGCAGTGGTTAGGAATGTAATGCCTGAAGTGAGACAAGAGGGTAAGATAAAGTTGGATAGAAGAAAAAGTATGCACAAAAAGTCAAAATCAAGACTTCATTTTCTCAGTATTTCTATATAGCTACACATAGCTCTAATAAAAATCTAATTTTCAAAGCTACTGATAAAAAAGTATAATAGCTAATCCCAGAGTTATCTCCTATTGATTAATTATTCAAATTCCTGAAACTGTTGACAATTATTTGCTGTTTACCAAAAGGTGGCAGACACCCCACCTGGTGGCAGTGCCTGGGATTAGAGGTCTGTGCTTTTCAAATCAGCATTTCCAATAGAGAATAAATTTTTAGTAATAGTAAATCATACAAGTACTTCCATCTTGTTACATGAATGCAGTATACAGCAATGAAAATAGAAACAAACACTTGCTATCTGCATACAGAAATGAGGTAAGATGATTTCTGTACTCAATGAGTTTAGAATCGAATTGGAAAGATAAGACAAAAATATCTTACATAAAAATGAGTTAAATAAAACTTTCAAAATTAAGCTTAGAAGATCATATTCAAAATAAAATGGCTAATTTTCCAATGAGGAATGTAAAGTTGTTTAAACCATCCCCCTTATCTGATCACATCACCACTCAGAAGTTTTGCTGCTATTTTAACTCAGAAGTGGGATCTCTGTGCCCCCTGCCCCCCATTTTAAGTGGTTCTATGGCACCCCACTCCAGTACTCTTGCCTGGAGAGTCCCATGGACGGAGGAGCCTGGAAGGCTGCAGTCCACCGGGTCGCTGAGGGTCGAATACGACTGAGCGACTTCACTTCCACTTTTAACTTTCACGCATCGGAGAAGGAAATGGCAACCCACTCCAGTGTTCTTGCCTGGAGAATCCCACGGACAGGGGAACCTGGTGGGCTGCCATCTGTGGGGTCGCACAGAGTCAGACACGACTGAGGTGACTTAGCAGACATTACTGACGTTTGAGTAACACTGGCACCAGTAGGAATCACAATGGTTCAGAAAAGAGAACATTTCACATAGTCAAGGAAAGCTTCATAAAGAAGCAAAAAGATTAACTGTCTTGGAAGAATGGATAGGATTTGGATATACAAGTGACCCTTAAACAAAACAATGCATGAGTTAAGAGTGCTGATCTGCCCTGTAGTAAAAAATCTGAGTATATTAAATAGTGGACCCTCTGTATACGTGGTTCCTTTGTATCTGTGGTTCTACATCTGAAGACTTTTAAAAACTGCAGATTGTGTGTACTGTAGTATTTACTATTGTAAAAAATCCATATATAAGTGGACCCATGCAGTTATTTGAGAGACAACTGTATATAAAAAAGAGTGAGTTCACCATATGTAAATAAAAGTAACAGGGTAAGTGGTATTTTTTGTACCACACAAAATAACTCTGACAGAATGAGGTTTTAGAAGATGGCTATGTTAAGAGAATTTAAATGCATGCCCAGGACACTGACTTTACCACCTGAAGCTACTGAACATTCTACAGCAGGGAATGTAATCAGATACTGGTTTGGAGAGGTTTTATCTGATAGTTTGGAAGAGCCTCAGTGATACAGCTGTGGAAAGCAGTATCGGGAGGCCAATGTAAAAATCCAGGCGTGCATTGTAAAGGAAAAAAAAAAAAACAGCTCTGAGTTTGAGAACCAACAGAAAGTGAGGACATAAACACTGAACACAATGTTTTATTATTACTTATGTGAGAATGCAGTCATCATTTATAAAAACATGAAAGTCAAGTTTGGGTAATAATCTGACAAGTTTTGCAGTTTGTACTCAACAAAACAGGATAACACACTAATAAAAAATACCCAGTAAGAACTCTGGAAATCTGGAACTCCAGGGTAAGGTCAGGCTTTCCTCACCTTTGTGAGGCAGTAATTGAAGCCACAGGAGTAAATGGAGAAAACTGAGAAATAGAAGAAGTCAAAGACTTAACCTTGGTGACAGAAAGACTGGAAAAAAAAAAGAAAGAAAGAAAGGAAAGAATACAGGAAGGAATAATCCCAAGAAAGTAGAAATCTGTCTATTTTGGTATAGTGGGATCTTATAGATTAGAATATTTTAGGAAGAGTACTGGTACAAAAACCTGTACAGATATCAAAGAGAAAGGTGACTAAGGGGAGTCCACTGGATGTCACAAACAAGAGGTAACTATTCGTCTCTGAGCAAATTAAGGTGTTTGGAGAAGATAAATTTCAGGATTGTTAAAAATGAAGAGTAGATACAGAAAAGTAGAGGCAGTAACTGTAAATTCCTGTCTGAGTTTAGCAGTAAACCCAGAGGTATATTGTATTTTAGGATAATAATTATATATAAGTTTATAGTTATATCCAGAGAAATTCTCTGTTATTCAATAGAAACAGCTTAAAGGACAGGTGAGTTAGATTGCATTTAAAGAAGAAAGAGAGGAAGGAAAATATTAAGCAATGACATTTGATAAGGGATAACTAAAGTCTGGGGCTCTCGATATTTTTCAGTAAATAAGCTATTTAGCACAATTGAGACTGCATATTTTTAAAAGACGTGAACATACAAGTGGCTATTATTGAGCTCAGAAGCGGAAATAATGATGTCAAGGTCATAAACTTGATCCTCACATCGGACAGTTTGCATTGTACGTACATAGGAACATCCTCTTTTATAACCAGAGATCCCATTCTTAACTGGCCATCTTAAAATGCCCAAGGTAGTCATTATCTCCATGGTAGTAACAATGATAAATGCTATATTTTGAACAATTGCTATGTGCTAGTCACAACTGTGCCCCACTCCAGTACTCTTGCCTGGAAAATCCCACAGACGGAGGAGTCTGGTGGGCTGCAGTCCATGGGGTCACTAAAGAGTCAGACACGACTGAGCGACTTCACTTTCACTTTTCACTTTCATGCATTGGAGAAGGAAATGGCAACCCACTCCCGTATTCTTGCCTGGAGAATCCCAGGGACGGGGGAGCCTGGTGGGCTGCTGTCTATGGGGTCGCACAGAGTCGGACATGACTGAAGCGATGCAGCAGCAGCAGTCACAACTATAGATAGTTAATATAAATTGTTTCACTCAGCCATAATGATGTCATCCAAGGTAGATATTTAATAGATTGTAAAATAAAGGTAGAGAAAAAAGAACTTGCCTTTTTCAAGACTGCCTTGTCAGTAATTAGCCGATGTAAGGTTTGAACGCAGATCTGTCTGATTACAGCCAGAGCCCACTACTACTATTTCACAGAGTAGAATAAGGACACTACGACTCTCTGATTGCTGTGGCAAACATACAAGTAAAAAGCCTAAGAGCGTGCATTTCTTGTCCTGGATTAGTGTCATCATCTCTTGTACTAAGAATAACAGCTGTTATGCCCACCCTCTTCTAAATATATATTGATAACCCTCTAGTTCCACATGTGGCCAAATGTACAATTTACCTTTAAAATCCCTTAACAAATCAACCCCTGTCCAGGCAAATTAAAATGAAATANCATCTCTTGTACTAAGAATAACAGCTGTTATGCCCACCCTCTTCTAAATATATATTGATAACCCTCTAGTTCCACATGTGGCCAAATGTACAATTTACCTTTAAAATCCCTTAACAAATCAACCCCTGTCCAGGCAAATTAAAATGAAATACATGATATATGAGATAAGGAACAAAAATTCTCTTAAGTTGATTTTCTAGCTCGAACAATGATGATTTCGCAAACTCTAAACAGAGCACAGGGACTGAAAACACCCACAGGTGTCTGCACATGTGTCACTCATACAATATATACAGTGTGTATGGCCAACTGGACCAAAGTAGGGCTGCAATTCCTTCAAGAAATTCTAGGAAGTCCGTAAACTATAAATAAAATTATCTCAAGCGAAATGAATACAGCATTCCTAAAGTCACAAGTAGATGAAGCCCACGGCATAATTAAAGACTCATACAGATTTTTGTTTTTTAAAGTTCTTAATGATGTAATGTTTCATTATTCCTTACGTTAATAAATGTTAATGAATCACACACTATGTTGGTCATTAGGATTAGGGTATTGAACAAAAAATAGCCATGATATTTTTCCTCACTGATCTTTAAAGTACAGTAGGGAAGGAAAGATCAAAGAGTGTAAAATCACAAAATTACCATACAACTCAACTCTATTGGATACCAGTAGGGTATCCATACAGAGAGATAGGAGGTGGAGGTTGTTCAGGGAACACTTCATTGAAGAAGTGACATCTGAACAGAGACCTGAATGCCAAATGATGCTTGGTCCTTGGAAGAAAAGCTATGACAAATCTAGATAGCTTATTAAAAAGCAGAGACATCACTTTGCCAACAAAGGTCTGTACAGTCAAAGCTATGGTTTTTCCAGTAGTCATGTATGGATGTGAGAGTTGGACCATAAAGAAGGCTGAGCACCAAAAAAGGGATGCTTTTGAATTGTAGTGCTGGAGAAGACTCTTGAGAGTTCCTTGGACAGCAAGGAGATCAAACCAGTCAATCCTAAAGGAAATCAACCCTGAATACTCATTCATTGGAAAGACTGATGTTGAAGTGCCAATACTTTGGCCAACTGATGTGAAAAGCCAACTCATATACTAGAAAAGACTCTGATGCTGGGAAAGATTGAAAGCTAGAGGAAAAGGGAGTGACAGAGGATGAGATGGTCGGGTGGCATCACTGACTCAATAGACATGAGTTTGAGTGAACTCAGGAACATAGTGAAGGACAAGGAAGCCTGGCATGCTGCAGTTCATGAGGTCGCAGAGTTGGACATGACTTAGTGACTGAAAAACAACAACCAGGCAAAGCTAAGAGAACAATATTTTAAAATGCAAGGTGCTAGGGAGAGCATGGTCAGCTTGAGCACCTGTAATAAATCTATTGATTGCAGCTTAGAGTAGGAAAGTGACCTTGGTAGAGTTGATACCAGAGAGACAAGCAGGAACAACACCACATAAGGCCTTATGGTTCAAGTTTAGTTTCTTCCATGAACAGTGTTAAACTAGCAGAGAACTAATAGATGGTTGTAAGGAAATAACAGTATTAGTCTCTGATATTTCCAACACTGTAGGCATTTTAGACATCTTCCAAATATCAGAGGCTGTTAATATAATTTAGAAACTAATAAAACAAAAGTAGAAATTGAAAGTGTAATAAAAACAAAGGAGATGTGAAGTAGAAATCGGGGAGTGGGGGAGGAATGTATTCATTTAACTGTAGTCAGAATGAACAACATTACTGGTTTTTAACTGCAATTTCTGTTGTCTAAGTTTAGTTGAAAAATTAAGTGTTGTTATTACTAAACAAAAACTACCAGTGCTGCATGTGCATCAGTATTCCTCAGTGAACTGTCTCTATGCAGGTAAACAATTATGCAGGAATAGGTTTCAAAAGTTCTAGTATCTTTAAATCTCTTCAGACATCATTTTAACTTTTGCATGATAAAAACATCTCCCATCACAGTCAGGATGAAAAGCTTATGACTGTACTTCTTAGCTGGAAGTCAGGGAGCCTTTTACAGCTTTGCCTGACTTTTCTCAATGAGTTCTGACAGATTTTGACTTGCAGAATCTGTCACCTTTTTTCACAACTTCGGAGATTGAGATTTTGATCTGCAATTTACCCTGGGCCTTAGTTATTTTTTAGGCTTCAAGTTCTTCAAGCTCACTTATCTTTTATTCTGCTGGGGCCAAGAGAAAGGTTATATATTTGAGGGCTGTGTCTAGTTTTCTCTTAGGGGCTTTTTTTAACATCTAGCATGAACTCAGTTTTCATGATTATTCAAATATAAATGGCTTATTCTTCATATTAAAATACATATTTGGGGGCACATCTTTCAGTTTCTGAACAAGAAATTAGAAATAGGAAAAAAGTCAACATATGTAGTATAAACATATAAATGACAATGAAAATCAATCATAAATACTAAGATAGTTCAATAAACAGATGTCCAGGTAAGACACTAATGTAAACATAAAATATTTGCTTCCTCCCAGTAAACTTTTAGGCTTGAGTTTAAAGCATTTTCTGTATATAAAGTTTACTTATGTGTCATTATATTTCAGTATAGATAATATCACTTTTTGTTGTGGATCACTTTAAAATTCACACTACATAGATCATACACTGTCTGTTCATCCTCATATCTCCTAAGAGTGTTTATAGATGAGGAAAGAAAACAAGAGAGGATGTGTTCCTGCTCTTAATATATCTGGACTGTCAGCCCACATCTTCTGATTTCCTGTTATAGTTTACAACATGATACACTGCTACAGACTCTGCTTTCAAAAATGTATTTCTTTTGAACTTAGTAAACACATTAAGAAAAAAAAAAAAAAAATGGNGCTCTTAATATATCTGGACTGTCAGCCCACATCTTCTGATTTCCTGTTATAGTTTACAACATGATACACTGCTACAGACTCTGCTTTCAAAAATGTATTTCTTTTGAACTTAGTAAACACATTAAGAAAAAAAAAAAAAAATGGAAAGCTGAAAACCTGAAGACTAATACTCTCAATAGTTGCTTCAGACTGTTAGAAATCATTATTTTCTGTTAGACATCAATACTGTGCATTAGAGGATAAGGCCTGTAGAAATCTGATAATATTAGCCAATGCAAATTAGATTATTCCCTTGCTGCTCCAATTTATTAAATGCACAACAGATGATTTCATACTCTCAATATTGGGAAATGGGCTTGTTAGCATTTCTGGCTCATATCACATGTATTATATGTCATCATGAAAAATCATTCAGTACCCATTACAAAAGTTTTCAACAATCAGAAATGTGGTTTCTAAATCAAGTTCAATGTAATTTCTGTCCCCAAAGACTGTTTGGATTAGTAATTTTGAAAAAAAATAATCACCTGCTCCTCTGGTGTGATTAAAATCTCCTTTAATGATTTTGCATGATTTTCCATTGCCATTGCACACACCACAATGATCTTCCCTTGCAAGAGACCCTAATAAACCATCACAGCCAACTTTCTGCAACAAGAGAATAACAGTACATCATAAAGTGAGCTTCTTCTTTTTTAATGACTACTTCAGGACAAGCCTAGTCTACAATCTTGACATATCTATTTGACAAACTAGTAAAACTCCACATTCGCTGGTGCAAACTAATATAGCAAGCTCATATCAAATAATATCATTTGTAAAGTGACCAAATAGTAGGGCAGTGATCAAACTATATTTTCCTATATTAAAACTTAAATGACATCCTAAAGTAATTTGGGAAACTCTTATTGAGACAAATGCAATTTACATAAATCCCCAAAGAAATCACATTTCTACTAAATGTAACATGATTGATCAAATTCATTCTACTCAGCATAGAACAGATGGGTTTTACCATATGGTTGGCTTTACTCCTAAAGAGGCTGCTGAATAAATGCTGAATATTAAATATTAACTTGTGCAAACCAAACATAAATGTTTACACTCTTCACAATTCCTGAATAAATTTCTATTCCCAGGCTTCTTTGGAATCTTAACACAAGTGAGCAAGAATTGCTTATAACCTATGGTTGCTGTAAGAAAATATTAACAGTGGAATAATTAATTTTACATGTTCCCAGAACTATGTGAATGTTAACCATGTATCTTCTTAGATTAAAATATAGACTCTTTCCTAGTGAATAATGTGGGTCTCCCACTGATATTCAGAAAAGCTGATATTTACTCAAAGGGTAGAAGTTAATATGTTGGTAGAAGCTGAAATAAATGGTAAAATTATACTATTACCCTTGATCAAGAAGAAGCTGCAAAACTGACTGACAATACATCCATTTATAACAAGTTACAATTACTTAAATAAAAATTTTAAAATATCAGATAAAACAGAAACAAAACTAGGGTCTTTTTCTGTGGTTGGTGTTGGGTGGGGGAAGAAGCAGATTAGAAAACACAGCTGCAGGATGAATATCCTGAGAAACCAAAAATCACATTAAACCTGCATAAAAAAAGTATCCTTTCTTTTTGTCAAGGAGGGTATATCAGTGTCAAGAAGTAGACAAAGCAAAACAGTAGTGGAGAACTCTGATCAGCGAATCAAAGCTTCTCTGGGAAGAAATAGGGAGAATGATTCTGGATGAAAGAGGTGGCCACCACAGGAAATTCTCAAAATACAACAAAGCCATGGGAAGAGTTCACTAAGCAAGAGTCATGAAAAGACCAGAGATTCCTGGGGTTAAAAATCTCTCCTTCATGCACAAATGAGAAGAAAATTGAGAGCTTATAGTGGTTTTGAAATGATAAAAAGCACCTTTATTATTCTATCTGTAGCATCTAGCTTCTTTCTTGGTAAATACAATAAACTCAATAAATGGTAGTTAAATGATTGAATAAATGAGTACCTAGCTGTCTGCTAGCTTTTTGTAACCTTTGTAACTGGGACAGTATATGTTTCTAAAACTTAAAATAAAAGGCAGGGATAGACATCATGTCATGGCTCAATAACCATGTATATTTAAAATAAGGATGAAAAAAATTCACATTTTGGAATCAGTAGTCGCAAGTAGCCACACTTTTCAAAATATGCCCACATAACTCCAAAAAGTGAGGATGAATGTCTTGGAAAAGACAACACTGTTTAACTGGTGGTAGGTGCCTGCAGGACCACTGGTAGCTGAAGATAGGGGAATACCACAATAACATAGAGGACGGCTTTCTCTATGCTTTTCCGGGATATAAACGGCAGGGAGGCCAACTGGGCCACCAGGAGAAAGCCGACTATTTTTCAGTTGCTCTCCTTAGTCTACTCACCAAGTTTAGAAATTTACTTTCAACTTCAATGTATATTTTGGGATAAAACAAAACACTCCCACCAAACTCAGTATATAGAGTTGTCAGAAAGAAAAAAAGGAAGCATGTTTTTAATTATATTAAAAGACTGAATGAAGCATTTTAGTTAAAAAGACAGGATGGTGAAGTATTCCAAAGCTATGAGAAGTCACAATCCACTTCACAGAACTTTAACTACAATTATCAGACTCACATAATACTTACATAGAATTTTGTGTTGTTGTTGCTGCTATTTTAACGTCTAGTTAGGGACTCTATAAAAGGTCTGGCTTACACAATACTGTTAAGTGAAAAGCATAGCAATGTAAGCTATTGTATTTGGCATATAGTTGGGAAAATAATTTTCTTTGAAAAATAAACTCATTTAAGTCATACTAATCTGACATTTACATAAAATGATGAAATAAAGATGAAAGTTTTAACTGTACAACTTAGAGCTCTGAAAACCAAGTGTTTATAGGTAAATAATTGCAATGATTTTTAAACAAATGAAAAATATATTCCAGGCTACTGCCATATTCTGCTAAAGGATAAAGGAAATTAATATGTAATTATAAGACTGTTTCTTATATCCAATTATACTGGATGATTCTATGCTTTAAATATTATAGCATGCTGGCAAAACAAAGAATCTAAGAGTTGGTAAACCATTTAAGTTTCAGATTGTTTCCAAGTTTTTACCCAGAAGTCTATATACTTCTACTGGAACACGGATGGTCGATCCATAGTTTGTAATTGTTTTCAAATTTTGGTGTGTGTGTGTGTGCTTGTGTGGTCAGGTATGCAGTTTTAGAGGAAGAACCAAAACTTTTATCAAATTCTCAAAGGAGTGTATTACACAAAAAAGTCAATGATCACTGGCCTATTTCATTTTACAGATTAGTTAATGGACGCACACATATTTTAAGTGATTTTCCCAAGAATATAGTTTCCTAGTGGCTGCCATGGATTCTGAGTGTTGTTCTGCTCAGAGACCTCTCTCATTACTAAAGGATGCGCATTCTCCACCCACGCCTGGGAAATTTTATCAGTTTATGGCTCTTAACCTTCATCCCTGTTAAGAAAATGCCTAGCCTAAAGAAAACTGCCTTTCCCAAGGTCATAGCCCCCTCATCCCTTGGGACAGTTTGTATCCAAACACTAGTAGACAATAGGGGTTACAAAGGTCTGGTTTTCTCTCCCGGGATGGAGACAATGTTGAAGAGCCATCCCAACTACATGAAGCTAGCTAATGAAGTGAGCTGAGGTCTTGTGACTGCCAGCCCAATTGCTTCCTGGGCTCCTTCCCCCTCTATATACATATTGATCATGAAAACACTTGGCATTAAATTTCCTGCATATTTATCATCCAGGGCAAGGCAACTGTGATAGTGGTAGACCCGTAACTCGCAAAATTCAGAGCTTTAGCCATTGATCTTTCCACTATGCTATTTATTTGAACAGAATGACTACTTTTCTAATGATAAAGAAGAGCACATAAATGCATATAACAGATGGAGATTATTTTTAAAAAGACAACAAAAAGACAAATGACACATTTAAGTACAATAAAAATTGAATATATGTTTAAAAATCAGAATGTAGATAATATTTTAACATTAATGAATAATAAGACTAACTTTATAGGTTTTTGCCACATGGCTCAGTCTTGGACACAAGACATGGAGGACTGGAGTGCTTGAGTTTTTGGTCTGGAATACTTTGACATAAAATGTCCAAAGTGTCATAATTTCAGGCCTGTAATACGTACATTACTTTGCTGACTAAGGTCCATCGAGTCAAGGCTATGGTTTTTCCTGTGGTCATGCATGGATGTGAGAGTTGGACTGTGAAGAAGGCTGAGCACCGAAGAATTGATGCTTTTGAGCTGTG